>SNQJ01S0016547.1:69689-91684 GCA_010110895.2 Picea sitchensis | reverse complement strand
CGCAAGAAATGTGCATGCAATAATTACTGTTAGAAACATGCATAGCATAAAACATTTCATCCATTAGAATACATGTTATTTATTCATCAATTTATGAAGGAAATATTGCACCAATTCAAATTGTGATTCCCTTAATGCATTCCTCTCTAAAACACCTTTCCAACAATTTTACTCATGCTTCAATATGATTTATGAGCGAAAAGTCACGACATTTACATGTTGCAATTTCCACTCTTTTACTGCTACAAAAATATCTTTATTAATGTTTGGAAACTTTTATGGCCCAAATAAAAATTTTGGGTTGAAATATGTCTTCTACTCCTCAAGACCTTTCCAAAGACTATTCGTTTTCTCAAATATGAGCTCCAAGCTAAAAGTTATGGTTCGAAGAAGTTTAGGTTGTTTTACCCAAATTATCCCTGCATGCTACAAGTGTCTTATTTCTCTTCCTACACCTTTTCAGGTACCCATATCCCAATTTTGGATCCATCACTGGATTCTACGGATCATAATATTTCCACCGATTTCTCCTATTCCCCAAACATACTTCTGAGCAAGGAGTTATTCTCTTTGGAAGTAAATCTATGCCAAAATTGTACCCTTACTATTTTGGTTGTAACTTTCACATATGAGCTCTGCTTTGTGAATAGTCTATCTCATTGGAAAGATCTCTTTGAGCCATTTTATTTTATATGCAAATATAAGTGTACCTTGGTACACTCTCATCTCATGGGTTTTGATTGGCTAAAAATGTCATTTAGGGCCTCAAAATTGCCCTGCAAGTTAATGACCTTCACAAACCACAAATTTTCCCATAAAATTGAATGTTTTACTACTGCAACAACCCTTTAAATCTAAGTCGTTGATCTCAATTCATGTGGAATATGAGCCGTCGATCTGTGCTCTATCAACCATTGACAATCAACATTTTTCCTTTATGTGTGTACACAATTTTTCCCAAACTATTGACTCGATCATTGGTCATCGACCCATCTCCCCAACAACCAATTTGCACACAAATCTAAACCAACCAACCCAGCTATCGACCATTGGTGAATGAAAATCATCGCTAATTTGGTCGAGTCTTGACCATCGAGGCATCGTTGATTGATGATCCCTGATGACTATCAAACACACTTCCCAAATTTGACTGACTCGACCATCAACCGTCGACCACTTCTAGGATGACGTGGAAACTGGTGACATGGGATGATACATGGATCCTGACTTGGCATGAAACGTCATCACCCTCTTCCATCCATCGAACATCGATCGATTCTCTTGGAAGAACCATACACCTCGCTGAGTTCGATCGACACCTGACCATCGACCCATCAGGGATAAATGAGTTTTCTTGCTTGATTCAAAACACTTCGTCAAATCGGTCGATGCCTGACCATTGGCCCATCGGTCATCGATATTTTCCATTGGAAAAGGAAATAATTCCCTCGATTCGGCCGATGCCTGACCTTCGACCATCGACGGTCAAATATGTCTTCCAGCCAAACCAAACTCTTTGCCATTTCGGTCGACCTGACCATCAACCGTCAACGATTTCTCTTGGTGGACTTCAACACTTAAAAAGTTTTCTACATTTCTCGTATTGATATGGACCGCCTATCTCCAAATCGAAATGATCTAAACCGTTGATTTTCCAAACTTCACCCAAATCTACAGACGGACCTCGATTGTCGATATGATTCATTTCAAAAACCCCCGAAATGAATCATGGCTGTTAATTTTCTCAACCTTCAAAATGGCCAAAACATTACAATTTTTAAAATTTATCATGATGAATCTCAACCGTCGATCTCGATATCAAACACGATCTCTGTTGTCAATTCACCAAACTGCCTGCAACTCTACAACAACCATTAAAAATCAAAATTTGACCATCCCAAGTCGAATTAGGCTCTGCAACTTTGCAGAATGGCTCCATTAAACCTCTTAAACAACTCTAAATCATTTAAACTTGAATTTACTCATGAATTTGGGAAATTTCACTCTAATTTCTCTGTTTTTCCCCAAACTCACACCCACAGAAGTTTGCAGCAAAGAATCACACCATTTTCTTCTATGTCTTGGCCCATACAAGCCCAATGTTTGAACCATACGCTCTAATACCATAATGTAACGCCCCCTAGAAAAACTGAGGGACATTACAGTGCAAAATACTCATAAAAATGAAATTTTAGCATCTAATTAAATTCTTGTAGCTTTCAACTACGAATTACCACCAAATTTAGCTACTGTCTATAACAATAAAATATATACATCTACCACATGATAAATACACACGTGAATGTAGTAAATAGTTCATTACAACATCATATAAATCATTCTCATTTATAGATATCATACACAACAATTTAACTCATAAATACAAAACAGAAAATAGATAAACACTATCTTTTTAAAACTGTTGTGCAACCAGCTACTTGGGATGAACGTTCCACCTAACCATAGATTGACTGTTCCAAATCTCAACAGCCAGTCACCCATGAGATGAGGCTAGTAATCCACAAAAGAGGGTGGTCTTTCATTGTCCACTCATAGCTCAAAAAACTCACAACCCACTGATATTCTCCTACAACTATCCCGATTTTCCACCAACTCTCTTCCTCTTGACCTGTCTAACCTAAGGAATGTACCCCTTCATTGATCTCTGTCCCTTAAGTGTCCCATTTATTTATCATGGTCTCTCTGGCACATGTAGCTAGGAATATATCTACTGGGAACTCAAGGGGACTTGCTGCCAGGAAAACTACCAGCAAACACCAACAAACACTTATTGTTTTTAGTGCAACTCGCTCATGATTCCACTCTTCAATATTGACAACCTGGATCTTCAGTATTCAACTCCAATTCGCTCCAAATATGCTCCAACATGGTATCAACCTCCATGGCTACACTAGCTTCAAACTCTCTTTATTTCCCTCCACCTACTCCTCATGCACCAAAACTTCTTTCATAAAATTGTTGTCCCAACCCATATGAATTACCTCCCTTTGTCTTGCTTGCTTGACTCACACACTTCCCCAAGATGATTATACTCAGCCCCCATGTTCCCTATAAATTTGGGATGTGACCACTCACACCCACACTCTTACATGTATTCAACGATTGGATTGGGGAACACTCAATAAAAAAATAGAAGGTTCATATACCAATAGCAAATTTAGAAAAGTAGGTTGAATTAATATACATGGGTAATTCCCCCTTGGACCCCTCTTGGCCATTCTCTTAGACCCTCCCATTTCTTGTGGATTAATTTATCTCCCATATTTGTTCATGTCCCCTTAGCAACTGACATCACATTTTATTATTAAAACATAGAAACACAATTCACATATTACATCACTTTGGTTGTAGCCACACATTATATCTACATTAAGCATAAATTAAACTAGGGATTATAGTGGGGATGTTACAACTCTTCTATCTATCCCATGCTTCATTTAACTGCTACCTAAGTTGAATCATTTATTTCTCCGTATCTTAAATCAATTATGGCCCTACTATCACTCAATCCTTTAACCTGTCCCAACTCAATGGTGTTGGCCTTCCATACAAAGCTTGATAAGGAGACATCCCAATTGAGTTGTGGTAACTGTTATTGTAAGCAAACTTGACCAAAGGTAAGTACCTCTCCCAATGGGTTTGGTTATCCATAGCATACATCCTAAGCATGTCTTCTATCACTTGATTTACACTTTTTGTTTTCCCATCCATTTTAGGATGATGCGCTATGCTTAAGTTCAACCGAGTCCCCAATGTTGACTGCAAACTTGTCAAAAACCTAGATGTAAACCGAGGGTCTCTATCTGAGACAATCTTCTTGGGAAACCCCTAAAGACAAATAATTCATTTATAAGAGTTCACATTACATCAACGACATCATAAGTTTCTATAACTAGAATGAAATGAGCACTTTTGGTTAGTTTATCAACTACAACCAAAATGACATTATACCTTTGTGATGTGAGGGGAAATACCATAACGAAATCCATGGAAATGAATTCCCATTTGGACATAGGAATGTCATGTGAATGTAAGAGTCCTGTCAAGTGGTGATGATCGGTCTTTACCTTAGATTGAAAGTTAAGGAATTTATTGACAAATTGCAGTGCATTTAACTTCATGTTTACATACATCTTATTCACACAAGGATTCAACACAATAAAGTGATCTATGGGATTCCTTGAGGATCATGCTTCAAATATCTCATTCCTTACTTGAAATCACAACAATCCATCCATTTGAAGGGCATACCCTTCGAACTTAGGTTCTAACTGCCTCCCATTTTGAAGAGCTGATGTAACCTTTAAGTACCAACTATCTCTAAGAAGTTGTCCTAACACCCACTCCCTCAAATTGACCTTTAATGGAACTAAGGAGAAGATTCCCGGTATTTTTCTTAGGAATCATCCACCATGTTCTCCTTTCCCTTGATTATGAAATTCCAAAATCATACTCACTCATAAATTCACTCCATTTCCTCTACCTAGAATTTAGATCCCTTTGTGTGAAGACATTCTTTGAGCTTTCGTGATTAGTTTTGAGCAAAAAGTTTCACCGAACAAGATAATTCCTTCAAATATTTAGAGCTAGCCTTATGGATCCCAACTCTAAATAATGCGTGGCATAAATCTCCTCATGATGTTTAAACTTCTGAGACATATACACTATCACTCCCCCCTCTTGCATTAACACAACACCAAAACCTTGCTTGGAGGCATCTATGCAGACTATGAAGTCTTTATCAGATACTCATAGGATCAGTGCATTGGTTACTAATCTATTAAGCTCGACGAATGCGGCATCACATTCCTCGATACACTCACACTTGATTCCCTTGTTCTGCAAGGTAGTGACGGGTTTTACAATATTTAAGAACCTTCCAAAAACCTTCAATAATAATGGCTAGCCCCATGAAGCTTTGCAGCTCATGATCATTTTTCAGCATTGGCCAATCCATTATGGCCTTCACCTTTTTAGGGTCCACTGAAATTCCTGTTAGAATGTGAATCCCTAGACAATCACAAAGTCCGAGAGCACATTTGATATGAGTTGTAAATTGGGGTGTTGTCATGATCCATTGATGAGTTATCAATGAGATCTAGATCTAGATCTGGTCAATATATGTACTATAAATTCATATCATTATATATATACAATATGCATGAGAATGGCTTAAGGCATTTTCCGCCATTTCTTGTCTCGTTTTGTTTGTGCTCAATTCTTAACATGGTATCATAAAACCTTTGATATTAAGGTCCTAATGTCTCCATGGTAGTTTTCCATGGAAGGTGAGCTGCAGCGAATAATGTAAAGATAAGCATGCAACAAAAAGTAGCATTCAGATAAGCTACCTCAAAAGGAACTTCAAGGAGGTATTTTTTAAGCAGAATCAATTAAAGATTTATTTTTGTTTATAAATCTATGAGATGTAGAAATTGCCTCCCTAGCATTCTATCACCAACATCAGATCAATGTTGAGGATCTATGATCTGCAGTCCGTCCTTTTCATAATAGTCAATATTCACATCGATATGCACCAATGATATAGACAGTGATCTGATCTTTCCATAACATTGATCTAATCTGTCCATTATCTAGCAAAATTTGCTATTGTTGATAAAACTTTTCTCTGCTCTGTAAGTTTTTCTGGTTGAGCACTGGTTTTGCGTTCCCAATATGCACACAAGAAAATTCACGATTTGAACCATGGTTCTTCAAGGACCAAATCTCTGACAGCTTCATCTCCTTGCTGGCTTCGAATGAGATCTAAGGCCTTGAGCTCCTTGCACACTCTGGATCGAAGGGCGCACTTTTTTTCGCGATTGACTTCATTGTTTTTCTCCAACTATTTGACATATTAGAGGCACGATCCAGGTCTACCATAAGTGGTTCACGTGTAGAGGAGACACACAGACCAAACTACAGATTTCTTTCTGCAGAAAACCATGATTTGGTCAGTTGCCAATTTACACTGAGATCTGAGGGCTCATGAATGAAAGAAAAGTTACGATTCTAATTTGCTGAGACTGTCAACCACGTTTTTTTTATGAATTCTTGCACCTAAGGGACGAAAGGCTGAGTTGCAGAGGTGCATTTCTATGAATAATTTGCAGAGAGATGCCTATAACGATTCAAGCATCAATGGGTACATAGGTTTGAATGCCAAAGTAGATTGGATGCCATTGTTGCATCAATGGGTACATTGGATGCCAAAGTAAACACAGGTTTGAATGGGTACTTAAAAACAATAAAACAAATTCACAACCTTTATCTTTTATAAGTCTCAATTCATGGATTTAATGTCATGGCACATAGTATTAAGTAATATTTTATTACTTTTGTATGAAAAGTAATAAAATCAAAGTATTAAAACCAAAATGATTTTCTTTTATGGATGTAATTTTTTTTTAATGCCATTTAAAAGAAAGTGGGAGGTATAAGGGTGAATGTTAACATGTATTAAGTTTTGTTTGAAGGTTGAACACATCACCTTTCAAGAACAAAAGTGTTTGTCACAAACATTGTACCATGTTCCATGGTGTGGGGGGACATGAAGACAATTGAAGAGCTATTGGACAAGCTATACAACAATTGTATTTGAGAGAGCATTTTAGTGATTGAATGAAAATATATCATAAGAAAAATAACATTTTTTTGCTCCATGTTCTATATCCGGCTGGAAATTGAATAAGGGGGTCTAAGGACACTTGTCTTTGTGTATGACGGTGGATAATTTTGTTTTGGATACTCTATTTTGTGCTCATGTGTCTAGTTTTACACTCTATTTCTTACAAGTATGGAGTAACAAGGTGTTAAAATGAAATTGATCATTCATGACATATACTCCCATGTAATAAGAAGAAAAAAGTTGGTTGGAGCATTACCACAATATTAGAGGCAACAATATTTTGAAGACTTGAATTGATCATGGAATTGTAAAAATTGAAGGATTGAATTTGAGCAGTGAATTGTACAAAGGGAAAAGTTGCACAACCCTTTTCAAATCAATAAAGTGAATGTCATCATCAAGATCTACCTAAATTTTGAATAAGGAGGTAAAGTCAAATCACTGTAATCACACTTTAGGTGTAATGTCCCCAATGGGAATATGCTAGGAAAATAATGGTTTGTTGTCAATTATGTATTTCTGGTTGTGCACTTTCATCAAATACTTGCGTTACATGTGTCGTTAGACTAATTGAGTACTTTTCACAAATAATTTTATATTATACCCATAATGAATATTTTATCAAACATGTTGCACACAACTGAATACACCAAAATAGAAGAGATGATCCTGCCATTTTATTATGAATGGAATCTTCAAAAAGCACAACAATACAAATCTCCACTAGTTGTAATAACAATCGCACCAAATACTACCCACACAGATCTCTATTGGATGCTATGGAAACTACACAACACACACAAAAGGAAAACAAACCTAGAATGTCTATATGATCCTCCTGAATCTATTGCAGAACATACACTCATGTAACTCACGTCGTTCTACTCTAATCGACCGCTGCAAACCCTCGATCGCAGAGGTCCACGCAGGACACAGTCGGTCATCTAGCGGGGCCTCGTGGGACACAATTGGTCATATAGCGGGGCCTCGCGGGACACCCTTTACTCGACCTACGAGGATGCCTTCAACCTGGTTCTTTGAAACCTTTTGAAAACCTGCACATGTCTAAGCTCAACCTTGTTCATAAAACTTTGTAAACCCCTTGTGCACTTCAATATCCCTCCAACAATAAGCCAAACTCCCAAGTGAAGCTCTAGTGGAAATCCTAGATGGATTTCCCTCTTGTCTAGGCTCCAATGGAAATCCTAGATGGATTACCCTCTTGTCTAGCTAGGGTGGATATTTCACCACCAAAACTAAACTTGTAGTAGAAGGGTTTTCCCAAAACCCCAATGAAAATGTTGGCTACAAGAGAACTCCAATAAGATATCAAATCATAATCCAAAGTGAGGCTCTACCCCTCCTTTTATCCTTTCTCCATACCTTCTAGAATTTTCCCCTTTTTGACCAAATCAAATGTAACTTCTAGAATTTTCCCCTTTTTTACTAAGTCAAATATAACCCTTATTTTCCCTCCAATTTTTACTTTAAGTTTAAAAGTCACTTTAATGATGGTTAAGTAACTTATTAATCTGAAGTTACTTTATTTCCCTAATGTCACTTTAAAAACATAACATCTCCTAACTAAGTTACATTAAATGAATCTCTTTTTACTCATTTTTCTCCACTAACAAGCCATAGAAGTCCTTTCTACTACAAAATAGGGAAACCCAATAATGGGGACATGACATTAGGGTGCATGATCGGTAGTACTCGACACCCTAAATGACACCAAATCAAGTGAGTGAGTACAAGCAAGCATGACAAGTGAGCGAGAGAATGATAAGAAATGGGAAAGGGAGTAAACTGTTTACAAAATGCCTCTCGGGAAATCAAGGAATTGCAAGAGGACAACTATGAATTGCAAAATCAAATTAAAAATATTTAGTGGACATTCAGTCAAAAACAAAAACTAATTGAGCACATGGTTGATGCAATACATTCAACAAATGGTCTTCAAGGTGAAATAGAAATGAAGGATCAATTGATGGATGAAATTCAAATAAAATTAAGAGAGAATCATAATCACATTGATGACATGATTGATGCAACATCTACAACAAATCAAAAGGTCGATGGAAGTTGTGACACAAAAGATCTAATAGAGAATATTGATGCAACATGTGCTACATAAGAGTTCATCCAAATTATTGATGCATCATGTGATATGAATGAAATCATGCAAAGAGTTGACACATCTTGTGACACACAAGACATAATGTGTATTGTTGATGCTAGTTGTGATAAAAAAGACTTGATGGCTCATACAAAAGACATAGAATATGTGGAATCTTCCATGCAATTGATGGAGGAAATATTTGTCAAAGATGAGTCCCAAGAAAATCACAAAGTCTGAGGCCACATTGATATGAGTTGTAAACCATTGATGAGTTATCAGTCAGATCTAGATCTATATCTAGTCAATCTATGTACTATAAATTCATATAATGAGATAAATACAATATGCATCAGAATGGCTTAAGGCATTTTGGACCATTTCTTGTCTCGTCTCGCTTGTGCTCAATTCTTAACAATTCCCCCCCCCTAAAATAATATGACCAAGATAGTGAATCTCTTTCTGAAAGAAATAAGATTTAGACAACTTGTCATACAATTTTTATTCTCTTAAGAATGACAACACTAACCACAAGTGCACCTCATGTTCCCTTTCATTTATGGAATAGATGAGAATATCATCTAGAAAGACATGCACAAAATAGTCTAAGTACTTTCAGAATAAACTATTCATAAGGCTTATGAATACAATTGGTGTATTGGTCAAAATGAATGGCACCACTATGAACTCATAGTGCCGAAACCAAGTCCATAAGGTAGTCTTAGGAATGTCACCTTCTTTAATCCTTAATTGGTGATAACTTGATCGCAAATTGATTTTTGAGGAAATTGTCACCCCTTTCATCTAATCAAAGAGATCATCTATTCAATGTATCACTAACCTATTATTCATTGTGTATATCTTCAAATCCTTATAATCTATGAACAATTGCAATAAACCGTCCTTCTATTTGAAAAATATTATTGGTGCACCCCATGGAAAATCATTGGGCCTAATAATCCATAAGTCCAATAGTTCCTTAAAATGTATCTACAACTCACAAATTTCTAGAGCCATCATCATGTAAGGTGTCTTGGAAATTGGCTTCGCACTGAGTTTTAAATCAATAGTGAAATCAAGTTCTCTTTCAAGAGGTAACCCTGGGAAATCTTTGGGAAAAAAATCCTTGAATTTTGATAAAATCGAGTACTAGTCTAAAGAGGGTCCCTTTCCATCACTTACCCCCTCTACTACATACAACAAACATCCTTTCCTCAGGTAATGGTTAACTTTTGTTATTGAGATGAAACATAAGGTCACCTTCCTCTTAATATTGTGGATATCAATTGACCTTCCCTCATCGTCTAAAAAAGACACCCTTTTCTTGAAATAGTCTAAGAAAGCTTAATGAGATTCTAGCCAATCCATACTAGTAATTATATCATACGTCCCTAGGGAAGTGGCATACACTTTTAACTTAGTATCACACACCCATAGATCTACAAAACACTTCTCAACACTAGGTCCTAATGCTTGATTTACCCTAGAATCTATCTCGACCAGTTTAAAATTGTTGTGCTCATAAGTTACCAATCCACATTTATCTAATGAATATGGTGAAATGAAACTATCTACTACAGTAGGATCAAACACAATTTTAATTTTAATATTGTTTATTTTACCTAATGAGTCCACCATAGTGGATTGATGTTTGGTCTGATGGTTTCTAACCACCATATATATTTGGTGGTTATTGCCTGAATTCCCCATAGGGTCTTTCCTTCTCTTTGCATGGTGCCATATTGTGACTCTGGATAGTAATGTTGGTAGTGAAGTCCCCTGCATCCCCAACAAGAAATGTGGGACAAAATCTGCATGTTGTTCCATGGAGACCTATGAAATGAGTTCCTTCCTCTAGAACCCCTACCCCTACAAAAATTTCCTCGTGAATTCCTTAGACTTGCATGAGCCCCTGATGATGCCTAAGATGTTGCACTCACTTCCATTGAAACACCTAGTACAACAACTCTTGTTGCAACTCTGTTTCCATAAGAGGTGGCTTAGAATTTCCTCCCTTGGAGAAGGTCTGAGGGACCTTACCCAAAAATCCTGACTTCTGTGGGATGATATATATTATGCTTCTTCTCTAATCCCCTTTGGTATCAAAAAATTCTCATGTATAATGAGCATTTTCAATTGCTTCAACAACTAAATCCAGTTTCCACATTTTCACAAGGGCCCTAATCTTATGACTCAACCTGAACATAAAACAATCTACTTGACATTGATTAGTGTCCATGTATGAGACATACTTTACTAGTTCCATGAATCTTATCTCATATTCCTCCACTATTCTACTACTTGCACCAAGATAGGAAAGGCTCCTACTATTTCTCTTCATAAAATGTAGAAATGTACTTTCTACGAAGCCTTACTTCAAATAATTCCCGTGAGATGATGTCTGAAGTGAGTTGAAACTGTCTTTCGAGGTTTCCCTACCAATTAAATGCATTGTATCGAAGTTGGAAGATGGATATTTTGGCCTTTGAGATGGAGATATACTCTCTTAGTGAAAAAAACCTCATCATTCCCTCCAACCATGCCTTGACACATTCCCTTGCAAGACCACCAAAAGACTCCACGAGCTTGATTTTCTGAAGTTCCTGAGCAATTTCCTCTAGAGGAGGTCCTCGCTCTGTGTTCCTTGACCCTTCTAGGTTACCCTCTCTCTATGGAAGGGGATTCACTTCCACACCCACTATTGGGTGTCCTTTTAGTGTCTTATTTATATCCTCTATAGAGCACATGATGAGAGATAGATCAAGTGATGGTGGTGGTAGCGATGACATTGATGGCCCTTGCGAGAGATTCCCCAGCCTTGGTTTCCACACGTCCTAACCATATTGATTCTCTAATTTTTTGAATATGCATCAGAATGCAAGTTTCATCAGTAAGGGTTTAAGTCACGTTGCTAAGTTTTATCTATACATGCAAGAGGGCGTGCACACTCGCGTGCGCGCACACACACTCGCGTGCGCGCACACACACTCGCGTGCGCGCACACACACACATATGCATAGTTGTAAGTTTCTTTGACATTTGCTCGTAATGAGAATATCACTTAAGGAAATGTGGCTTAGGTCAAGGGGGTCAATACATATCAATATATCGATTATTTTCTCTAGGTACCCTATTGTCTCCTTCACTTTTCCAGTTTCGTATTAGGAACCTTTGGTGCATGTACTCACCATTTATGATGTGGCTTTGTTTCATCTTGGTTTTCTCCATGGGGTTTTGCTTGGCCTTGATTCAATGATGGTAAGGGTTGGCTCATCGTCTCATGTGATTGATGGTCAGGTCCTATTCTTTTTAATCAAATATAATATACATATTTGTTGTACCTTAAGCCCCCTTTTTAATTAATTAATAGTTATTATTCCTATTAATATTACTACTATTATTATTTATATTATTATGGTTTTTTTCTTTCTTTTATATATATATATATATATTCCTGAGAATACAACACAGGAAACCCTCTATTATTTCCCCACATTTCGTGGATGGTAAATGAGGTAAACCATTCGACCTGATTATGAGCCTAACCCAGTGGAGACATCAAGTGAGGCCCTAAAGAAGCTCCTGACCAGGGATTCAACCCCAGAAATACACACACACATTTATATAAACCCAATTTTATATTTAATAATAATAAATTATTTAATTAAAAAAATGAAACACTTATATTTGAACACAAACATAGGGCCTTTCATGAGCCCCACATGCCTCCTACCCCTTTACTCGACGATAATATTTTTTTAAATGAATACAATAGAACAAAACCCTTGGTTCCAGTTTTTCTTCTTCATTTGTGTGGGTTTATTCTGCATATGGTCATGACAACCAGAGGTGTGAGGAATGCAGCCCATGGACCCCCCCCCACTCATCTATCCCTCTCTTCTCCTGCATGTGGTTTCTTGAGCACGAGCAACTTACAATGCGTTGGTTGTTATGTAGTTGGAGGGTCTTGGGATTGGTTTCTTGTGTGGTTATGGTGTTCATGGGAGGAGCCCTATTCTACTTTACAATATGAAAGGATGAAGGGTGTGACTACATGGTCATACCTCCCTCTTTCTGATTCGTAGCACCATTTGCGCAAATGGATGTTCGAAACCCCTGAATTCATTTTGTTTCTTGCATGCGCAACTTGGGTTCTTCAATGTGGGGCTTGGTTGGTACGTGGTTGGTACATGGATCATTGGTAAAATGTGATTGGATGATGCATCCTAGCTAGAGGGGTGCGTCCTAGAGGGATTTGGGTTGTGCAAAGACTTTATCTTTAGAATTAGTTGGTGTGCAAGGTTGAGCTTATGGCACAACCTGGTTGGAGGGGCGTGACCCATGGCTACTTGGTGAGCCTCCTTTGAACACATAGCCATGGCAACCATTCCTAACCCTTTTAGGGCTCAACTATGGACACCATGGCCCACAAACCCAAAGGCTAGAACAACCATGTGTCAAGATTCAAACAAACTTTTTGTTGTTTTTGTTTTATATATTATATTAGTTTAGTTTAGTTTTTTTTGTTTATTTATATATTTATAAATTTTAGTTTAGTTTTGTCATTTTTGGTGTTATATATATATATATATCCCCACCTTTTTGGAAAGAACCTTACCTATTTGTTTAAGTATGTATGGTAGTGGAGTTGGCAATCACTTTGTATTTGAAGGAAGAAATTTGGGTTCTATTCCCTTGGATATGGGTGTTTAACACACACACACACACACATATATATATATATCCCCACACCTTTTTGGAAAGAACCTTATCTATTTGTTTAAGTCTGTATTGTAATGGAGTTGGAAATTACTTTGTGTTTGAAGGAAGAAACTTGGGTTCTATCCCCTTGGATATGGGTGTTTAACACACACACACACACACACACACACACACACACACACACACACACATATCCCCACACCTTTTTGGAAAGAACCTTACCTATTTGTTTAAGTATGTATTGTAATGGAGTTGGCAATTACTTTGTGTTTGAAGGAAGAAACTTGGGTTCTATCTCCTTGGATATGGGTGTTTAACACACACACACATATATGATCTTTTTTTAAATAGATAGATGTAAAGAGAAGAAAATACTCTAAAAACCATAGAGTTTTTGTTTGTCTTTAAATTTAAATATATATCTTTAATAACTTTTTTTTGTTCTCTCCAACTCTTATTTTTTGTTTATCTTTTCTTTTGCGGGTAATAGGGATTTTCTTCATGATAATTAAGGTTGTCACATGGTTTTGTTGTAGGTATATATATAATCTATATAATGAATGAAGGCTTTCAACACCCCAAGCCATAGAAGCTACAAGGATCTAGTTCAAACTCATAAGCTTGTTGACCTTTATTTTTTAGCTTAAGAATGAAACTTAGTTCCCTTTTTGTATTATGTACTTGCTTCTAAATATATATATATCTTTAATAACTTTTTTTTTGTTCTCTCTAACTCTTAATTTCTGTTTATCTTTTCTTTTGCAGGTAATAGGCATTTTCTTCATCACAATTATGGTCGGCTACTTGTCACATGGTTTTGTTGTAGGGATCTATATAATGAATGAAGGCTTTCAACACCCCAAGCCATATAAGCTACAAGGATCTAGTTCAAACTCATAAGCTTGTTGACCTTTATTTTTTAGCTTAAGAATGAAACTTAGTTCCCTTTTTGTATTATGTAATTGCTTCTAAATTTCATGTGACTAGGCAACTTGCCTTCAGAATAAAGTGTTTTATTTACAACATTGTGTAGATTTAAATTCATGTTTTGAATTTCTTTATTTGCATAGAGAAACTAAGAGTTTTAAGCCTGTAATGATAACACTTTAGAGCATGACCATGGCCCTTAAGGCTCCAATTCTCTAACTAGAGATCTAATACCATGTGTAACAACCTTTTAAGCACTGAAGTGTTATTAAGTGAACAACTCACCTATGAACTAAATTTTGTTTAGTTAATTCAGATTTTTATATATACAGATCAATATCCTATGAAAATTTTTATAAATTTTTCTAATTTCTTCTTGACAACATAAATCAATCTAAAATTTCATCTACAACTCATTCAATTGAAGGATAAATTCAACAATTAAATTGAAACAACTTAATTAATATAAACAACTAATAAATAGTAAAATACCTGGAACATTGTTTGATCTAGCAGTCCAACCATGCAATGGTTATGAACTAGTCCATCTCCTTAGCTCCGTAGCAACTTATTAGTTTGGTCAAATATTGTCTAAAATGGGATTATTCCTCCTTTCTAACTAGCGGCTTATCCAACTGCTAGTTCTAAGAAACCTAGGTTTCCTAGCCCTTCATGCTTGTGTCTCTAACAACATAACCAAAAATAATCACTCTCTAGAATCCACTCAAATTTTTCCAAGCTCAAGGTTCTCAAATACTTGTTCAAACTATGTTCTCTATGTTAATTCTTCACTTTGTTCATTTCCTCCAAAAGCATCCAATCCCTTCCACTCTCCTGAAGTTCCCCTTTTATGCCTCCTTTTCCCCACCACCTTCCTAGCCTCTCAAGAAGGGTCTTGGGAAGGTCCAATTATACTAAAATATTCCCCCCACCTACCCACATTAATATGCTTAACATGATAACAATTAAATTAAATTAAATTAGATTTTGGGTAGGTTACACAATCCGAAGTCCTACAAAATGAAATTATATTCCAACTAAAATGAAATTTCCTCTTTACATAAAATATAACCAAATTTATGATATGAAAGGTAATTACTCCAATGAAGGTTAAATTACAAGCATAACATTTTACCTTTAACTACACAATCATGCATCAATAATTAATGATATTATTTTAATATCTATTATATACAAATTGATATTGGTGCATGTGCAAGGTACGCATATGTAGCTAGAACATACATAGATTGTATGTTTACTAAAGATAGCAACCATCACCTCTAATGCATACTTCATATATGCTTTCATCCAAGCATGCAAGACAATAATATTATAATCCTTTAAACACAACATCCAACAATCTTACTAACTAAGTCATAATAATCCAACATGAACTGAACATTACACCAAGATCATCATAAATAAATTATGTAAGCATTTAAAACACAAAAAGAACTAAGTAATAAATTGAGATGGTATTTCTAATTCCCAACAACATTCTTAACTACTCTGAATCACCCTTCCTCCCTAACCTACTTCCATATTACACATCCTATCCTTTCCTCTCCTGGAATATGTTGGATCATCAACTAATTTGACCTAACCTTAGATAGAACCTGTAAGAAAAAGTGTCAACTATATTGACCAGATTCCCCAGCAAGCAATTGGTAGTCATCATCACATGTCTAGGGGAGTGTGGCTTAACACAACCCTCCAAGGACTCCAAGTTTCAGAGGATAAATAGTGGGAAATACCTCCACCCCTCCTGATAGAACTAGGGTCAACACAATATTAGTACCATACTAAGATGATGTTGTGGTTGTTAGATCTACATCATTGAATGACTAGTTTGGTAAACTGTGCTTCCTCTAAAACCTGCACTGTCCCACATATCATAGAAATTTATTGAACTAATATTTAAATGACAAATTAATGCTTCATAGCATACATTTCTCTTTTGATCTCCACGATATCTATGTCACTTTAGTATCACAATTATCTAGCTATCACGTAGCCCATTTTACCTATAGGTTAGTTTACCAAAACACAAGATCATGTGTAACCATATATCTATATATATGTGATTGTCATGTTACTCTTCGATAAACAATGTAAACAATCTAATTTGTTTACCATATGCATAGTACCTATTGATTCATTTCAACATATACTTTAAATTGGTATCCACGTACCACAGTCTTTCATTTAAATTTGCATGTTGAAAATAAATTACACAAAAACCATCACTAATAACATAAACAATAAACTTCCCGTGGATGGGATGATATCCATATAATATGTGCATTTATTTTTCAAGTGGAGGTCGAGGCACTTGGCAACTCGAGCCTCAAAACATAAGTGGGGGATTTTGTCTGTATCCACCAAATGATTTGGGCACTAATCACACAAGGTACTTGCAGCAGAACGATTTCCATCAAGGGTCGAAATACAACGTTGTTGATTCCATCTACCATTACTCTTGGTCCTTCCAAGTTATGTGTCCATTAACAATTCCCTTCTTGTCATGCAAGGAGGAGATGACAATTGAATGGTTCACTGCTTATCAAGGGAAGGAAGCTCCCTCTCAAGCTTGGCATTGCTTATTTAATGATATACTTTGGCATAATAGTTAGGTGGCTTCATTCTAGGTGACGACGTTCTCTTTTGGATCCATTATGTCACACCAATGAGAAATATCCAAATGGGGCAAGGGATATCATAATCCTCTCGACTAGAATACCACGGGTTCTAAGATAGAACGGTTTGATAGGAGAGGTAAATCTTTGGGTTTTTCTCCTAGTTCATTTTCGGGTTCGCCCTCTCCCTCCAGTAGCCTGTATACCAGTTACCACTCTGGAAGGTTCAGAGAGACATGATTCTAGATACCACTCATCCGAATCTCTCCACTCCTCTTCCAACGTGAACATTCAACAATTATCCAATGCCTTAGGTATCCTACAATAATTTATTTTTGAAGTCCACACTGAGTTTGTAGACCTCAAGTACATAATTGAGCTTTTGGATCATCGTGTTTCCATGCTCGTGGAAATGCATGACAATCCAAGCCCACAATAGCCGATGCACGACCTGTTATCTTAGGATGGAAATCATTTGCAAATTCCCATTCTCCTACCTTCAAGTCACTAGGGAGATTCCTCGAACGAAGGCATGGTTTAAGTTTTTTGTCAATTATACTTTCCACCTATGCTATTGGTTTAGTCATTTTTGGCCCTGTGACGCAATCAAAACTTAACACTGAGCTGGTGCTAAGTTGGTTTCCATTTTTGGCAATTCAGGCCCCAACAACAACTTGTATACTTGATATTATTTTCCATAGCAAGTAATTTATAGAAACTTGCTTACAAAGAAAAAAACATAAACAATAAAATATACATGACTTATGCATATAGGTAAGGGGTGTCAAGCACGGGGGACCATCATTGATCCAAGAGAAAAAAATAAATTAACCTACATGTGGGGACTAGGAACCTCTCCCAACAATCAAGCTAAGACACATTCCTTATTACAAGGTTAGAGTATGGCTTTAGACTCTCAAATTCAATCTCTAGCAATGGTGGGATACTTTAGCACAATCATAAAGTCGATACCCATGAAATCACCTCCAATTGATTGCAAGTTTGCATCCATATTGGCTCATGCTCAAAATGAGGTTAATATCTTCCAAAGGATCTCCTTCTTCCAAGTCTCGAGGGAAAAAAAACAATAGGAATATTCTCTTGCAAATGAAGCCACTTCTCTAAAAATTACGGAGCTAAGGATTAATGGTTCCAAAAATCACCAAGTCATACCATAATCAAACTATTATGAATCCAATAGCAAGTATTGTTTCTTTAACAATACACATGTCAATCATGCACTAGTCTCATTTCCAATGCGAGGCAATTAACTTGAAGAGACTAGAGCTTCCCCCTTACATTCTTAAGTCATGGCGAAGCGGGGATTTAAACAACCAAATGGAATTTTACCATAGGCAAGGTGGGATTATGGGGAATTGTCGAGCAAGGCATCACAATAGATGCACATAAACATGTTTAATCTTTTTGGCCACTTCCTAGTAAGAATAATTGTTGTCCAAAGGATAGTAATGATCGTTCCTGGTTTGGTTAATCCAAGGTTTGAAGGAGATTTAGATGGGTTATTTTTTCTGAGTTTTGTCTGTGTAGGGGAATTTTTACCCTTTTAAGTTTTGCTCGAAATGGATCTCTACTTCCTTGGCCTGGATTATTATAGTTTGATTAAGTAGACACACTTAAATTGTGTGGACTGTCTCTTTGTTTGTTTTTATTTTTAGTCACCTCAAAATTCCATGACAATGAATATCAATCCATTTCTCAATATGCATCTATTATGAGCACATTTGTTTAGTAGAAACAACAAATTTCCACCCTTAAAGTTGAATACAACCATTAAGGAATATGGTAGTCAACTTGTGCAAAGATGCATATGCATCCAACCAATGAATGATAATGAACTCAAGACAAGGGGAGTTAAAGGAAGATGATATTATGCACCAATTGGTCGAGGACATGTATATGGGGAACCAAGAATCTATCCCAACCAGCATAGGCCTAGGGGAGGCTACCATCCGTCACATTTTCCATTAAATTCATGCTTTTTAAATTTATTAGAATCCTAGGCATTTACTTTAGAATATATAGTTCCAACAAGTACTGGGAAATTTTGTCAATTGATATATGTAAGTTTTGTATTTTGTACAAAAGGAACAATTGCTCTCAAGATTAAAACTTTTGGACCAACAATATGATGTAATTGTGTTGTCTAGCATAGCTACAACTTTTTGATAATACAAATTCCCTAGTTTCAGTTGAAAAAAATATTTTGCATATAGGTAGGTCCACATGTCCACATGATATAGGTGCATCGTTTTAACATAGTTCAACATATAATAAGCAAATAAATACAAAATAGGTCATAATGCAGTTTAGTTTCCAAAGTCAAAGTGAGGCATTACAAAAATCATTTTGAGCCTTTATGTGAAGCCATGTTGTTATGTTATGGTGAATTGGCTTCTTAATGACCTAAAATAGTAATGTCCTTATTAGTGGTTTCCCTTTCCATGATTGGAAGTAACATTGAAGGGGACACTGCATTAACATTGTTAACCATGGCCAATATGGTAAGTATTATTTATGATTTATATTATCTTTATAGTTATCCATATATCACAATGTGGCAAGCATGCACATCTATAATACATGAATATTTTCAATGAAGATAAGTGACCTTACAACATGGACCAAATTTTCCAAAGACTTACAGTTGGTCCCTAGTGCAAATAGCTAGCTTACATAGACACATCAAACCATGAGGGTGAATATGTCATTGGGGGGATCTGAACCATAGTTGGGAGAATAACAACACCCTTTCTTTACTTACCTAAGGGGGGTTGGTTCACATTTATTTGTTTTATTTTTTATTTTTTTATATCATCATCATCAAATGGAAACCCTACTTGACACACCCTCACAAACTTAACTGAAGAATAGGGTTTACCAATACCTTGCTAGTGCTATACAATAATATGCCCAAAGACTACATCAACTTGATATTCAATATAATCAATACCCGCATATGGAAAACCCACAAAGGGGAGGATCACGCCCTCTAGGATTTGATCCCAGGTCATTATCACAACAATCATTCAAAGTTGCCAATAGATGGTGGATATTTTAGTAGATGTTTATGAATATGTTTCTATGGGAGTTGCCTTAAATTTTTCAATGATGTTTCTATAAATAAAATCATGTAGAACATTGAGAACAATGGTTGCAAACATGATCATTTCAATGAAATATCAAAATATAATCACTTTTAAATAGTAAATCTTTCGAAATCTATTAATAATATGATAACATAATGATGTTTCTACAAATCTAATCATGTAGGATATTAAGAGAAATGGTTGCAAAAATGATCATTTCATTGAGATATCAAAATATAATCACTTTTAATGCTTCTAATACTTATAAATTTTATTTTGCATTTTTCATATGTAAAATTTAATATTTTCTTAACTTATTGTTTATTGTTTATTCAATTCCTTTATTTTTCTTTGGACTTTAATATTTTCACAATCCTTCTTAATCCATATTGTCAATGTACAAACTCAATATAAATCACAATGTAGTTAAAATTGTGACAAATAAATATATAAAATTCTTAACTTATTGTTTATTGTTTATTCAATTCCTTTATTTTTCTTTGGACTTTAATATTTTCACAATCCTTCTTAATCCATATTGTCAATGTACAAACTCAATATAAATCACAATGTAGTTAAAATTGTGACAAATAAATATATAAAAAAAAACTTATAGTTTGTTTTAAGGTTTGAGATATTAAAAAAAATATTATGAATGACTAGTTTACAAATAAATATATATATAAAAAACTTATAATATGTTTTAAAGTTTGAGATATTAAAAAAATAAATATTATAAATTATTAGTTTTTAATAAAAAAAAATATTTTTATATAGAAAAAATATAAAAATTAAAAAAATATTATGATTAATTAATTATTAATAAGAAAAAAATTTCTATATATAAACACTTAAAACTATAAAAAAAATTACAAATATCTTTTAATATCAAAATACGTCAGTATAAAAGAGATTAAAAAAAACTTGTTTGATAATTCAAAAATGAAACAAAGCTTTGAATTAGTTAAAGTACAAAGCCCACACACTTTTCATAAAAATATGACAAATATATTTTAATATCAAAATAAGTAAGTATAAAAGAGATTAAAAGAAACTTGTTTAATAATTTAAAAATGAAACAAAGCTTTGAATTGGTTAAAGTACAAAGCCCACACACTTTCCATTAATGTTAGTGGCAATAATCAACCAATTAATAAATGTGAATGATTTTAATGATTAAGATGATGATGATGATGATGATGATTAACGTCCATTAAGATCGAATTGGTCTATCTGATCGAAAAGCATTAAGAGAAGCTTTCCAAGATCACCATACTTTTGTTGAGTTAAGAGGTTAGGAAGGTTGGTAGTGTGACAAATATTTTGAAAATGAGATCTAATATGGGTATAGGCTAGATAGTCTAAGAGAAAGTGTTTTGCATATTCAACCTTCTTAGTGTCACAAAGGTGACACACTCTTTCATCCCATGACATTTTAGGAATTGACCAACTCTCAGTTTCACTATGGAGCTTGTGAAAATTTGTTCTTATCATAGCAATGCTTATTTTTTTCTTTACACTTGGCAAAACAGATAGATAATTTTGATCTTCTAGATTATAATTGATTACATCTTTATAATACCTTAATTTTCTTTTTTCTTAAAAAAAAATTAAAGTATTATAAAAATCATAAATTAAAATTTCTATAAATACTCAAAATACAATAAATTCAAATTTTAATGTATCAATAATAATAACTTCTTCCATCTTGCTATTAGTTTCGGATTGCAAACCCTGCGGCCTCCCGTGCTGCCTCCTGCGGCCTCCCTGCCCGCGAGCTGCCTCCTGCGGCCCCCCTGCCTGGCAGCACTGCTGCTGGGCCCGTTGCCCTCCTC
>SNQJ01S0016547.1:58030-69258 GCA_010110895.2 Picea sitchensis | reverse complement strand
AATAATATTCTTAAATATATAATAATAAATTTTACTATAAAATATTTTTAAATATATAATAATAAAATTTACATTAACAATGACAAAAACTATGAAACATAATAAAACTAAAACTACCACTCCACACACTACAACTACCCACTAAAAATTAATAATCACTCAAACCACTATTACAATCAACCCCTCCCCCATATATATATTTTAAAAGTGAATGAGATTTGGAACTGTGGAGAAGGTTTTAATGATTGCATTCAGTCAGATCGATTCATTTAACAATATTTTTGTCTCACTTCAAATAAGTAAAGGAATTTGAAGTGGGTTAATTTGGGAGTAATCTTCATTCTCTAGTTATTTTTTTGATAGTTTTTAGGGTAGTGTAGTTTTAAATTTTTGGTCAATTCAGAATTTTGATCAATTTTCTGAGTATTTGGGTTGGTTTAAAATGGGACACCCCTCCCCCATATATATATCTTTTAAAAGTGAATGAGATTTGGAACTATGGAGAGGGTTCTAATGGTTGCATTCACTCAGATCAATTCATTTAACAATATTTTTGTCTCACTTCAAATAAGTAAAGGAATTTGGAGTGGGTTAACTTGGGAGCAATCTTCATTCGAGTTATTTTTCCGGTAGGTTTTAGGGTGGTGCAGTTTTAAATTTTCGGCCAATTCAGAATTCTGATCAATTTTCTGAGTAATTGGGTTGGTTTAAAATGGGGCAAAACCTCTGGAAAAAAGTTCGAAAATACATGAAACTTTGATCCATACAAAACTCAAACTACCCTTGAAAATTTGATCGGATTCGGACCCATTTTTTTACCTAATTCAATGTCCAATCACAAAGATAATATGATCCAAATTCTTTGTTCTAATCTCTAAAATTAGGCCATTTTGTAATCTTCTCGCACGAGTCACACAAAGGTTTGCTTCACCAACCAGAACTCTGTATACGTACATGTGGAGCCCTACATAGATTGCAAACGACAACAGCAACGTTTTCCAGTGATACCAAGGATCTAGAGACATGAAAGCTATTCTGAACTTTAGTACAGCTCCCTATTGAGAGGGACAACAGTCATGACTGGGTAGCAGACGCAAGCTCTGTTACACCTCTGAAGTCATCTGTCGGTTACAGAAGGAGTTTAAGCTGAAGAGTTTTACACGCAAACTCTTCCACCCAACTCTCTTTAAGATAAGACGGCGTCAAAGGGGCGTCAAATCCTTTGACGCGTCGCTTATCTTGTTTGACTCATCTCAAACAAAATTTTTACAAGCATTTCAAATTTCAATCATCACCAGAGAGAAAACGTCTTGGTTTTAAATCATTAGCAGCTAAGATTTAATGCCGGTGAATGGGTGCAGGAATACCATGATGCATACAGGGAATATTAAGCATTATGCAGTGAGCCCGAGCCCATAAATCAGTGTCATGAATCACTGTTACACTGTCTTATGTATTTTGGACGTTGGATACACACAATTTATCATTTCTCAATGTATACATTCCATAATATCAATCAATGTATACATTCCATAATATCAATCATGTTGTATAAATATATCCATTTTATGTGTTTTCAGGGTTTCATTGAAGGTTGGCAATATTTAACCTGTTACTTAACATTGAATGCTGCGGCAAATAGATTATAAGCTATAAGATCTAAATAGCTTTCAAATTAGAAACGATTTATAATCCACCTACAACAACATTCAATATTCAAATCAAACAACTATATATAATCCACTCCACCTACAACAACATTCAATATTCAAATCAAAAGACTGACATATAATCCACCTACTGCATGCAACGTTCAATAGTGCCTAACAAACTGAATATTATCCAACACCTTGGTTGAATAGAGACCCTCTACTGCCGTATGGCTCACTCTATCGGTCGGTGAGAACTCTCTTTCAAATATGAAACATTATCATTTGGACTCTCACGTGAAACTATGAATCAGCAAATTATGGCAGGCCATTCAATGCCGTATGGCTCACTCTACCGTTATGGACCGCCTCTCAAAACTTGTAAACACACGTTTCTCAAATATTTGATGGCGGTGATCTTATCTCATTTGTCAGATTTCTCTCAAAAATTCCTGTTAGTCAACCAATTAGATCGGTAAACAATACGTACTTTGCAACAAAGTAATTATTAACAGATTGAATTAACAAATATTTTTATATACAAATGATATCATTAACCTTACTCTTTGGAAGCTTATCCGATGCTAGAGTTAATATCTATATATTTTTTTTATTTTTTTATCAGAGGAAATCGGTACCCAGAACTTGTGACTCAGTAAGGGTTGAGACGTCTCTACCTCTATTGGGGTGAAAGTCTATCCCAGGGGTCGCCTACCCTTTGAGCCTTATCACAACTTGCGGAAGTCTCTAAGGGAATTGATCCCTCGTGCTAGACTTAATATCTGATCATTACTATCATCCTTTTGATTGGGGTTTTGTCATCCTCAATGTGTCCTAGGGTGTGTTTTTATGGGCTTGTTTAGCTCTTCTAAGTTTTTGTTTTTTTAACTACATAAATTTACATGAAATCATAATTTTATGTTATTTAAATTGCATTTTTGAATGCAAAAATGAATTCAGTCCACTGAAAGTCACTCAAATATGAACATTCAACAATTTCTAGAATTTTGAGCAAAATTAAAAGGAAAATATCCTCCAAAAAAAGAAAAAACATAAGGGGTGAGCTCCTTAACTATTAAGAAATGTTTTTTGAAAAAGTTTGAAGAGAAGTGGTCCTTCCCTACGCCACCAAGGCCTCCTAATTATGACTCATGGATGAAAATCATTTACATGAAATAATCCTATGATGATTTGTAAGGGAGTAAACTTTAACTCCTACCAAATATCAGTGAATCTTGATTCATTAATATATTTCTTTAAATCTTAAAAATAATCAAACAAAAACAATTTTAAATCATATTTGATAACTCTCTCTATATAATTAATTTGTTACTATTTTTTTTAAATGATATAGATATAATCATTTTGTTTAACTCAACTCGTTTTAATAAATTGATACAACTCAACACACATCTTACTCTCAACATAGCTGCCCACTATCAATTATGACATAGATTTTCTTCCTACTCTTTTGATAAGTATGGACTGTTGGGCTATGGACAACTTGAATATGTAATCTCTTTAACAAAGAATAAATTTTAGCAATTTTTCTGTGGAGAAAAAAAATTGATACTCCTAAAGGAGCCAAATGTAACCCATAAACGATAAGAAGTATGCTCTGATATCTTTTAAATGAATATTGGTATTGACCGAAAATCAAATGATCTAGAAGTCAAGTCATTAAGTTAGATCTAATTTCATGAGAGAATTAAATGATCCAAATACGTTCCTTAGTTTGGGTAAGGTAAGGTGGTTTTTTACTATGGTGATGAGTTACAAAGGATTGTTAGGTCACTTTGTCCTAGGAAAAAATAGCTTTTTTGGTTTAGTTAAACTTCTCCTCTCCACCCATGATCTAGTTCTAGAATCTTATAGTTCCTTCAAGTAAAATTTATTTTTTTTTGCTTCGTTTTCATGCTTGATACTTTTTCTACTTAGCCTTTGAGTTTGATTCTCTATGACTTATGCAACCCAACATCCAATACTTGCCAACTCCAAAGAGGGCTCTAGGGAACAACTGCACTTGGATAAAGAAACATTGGCCTCGATGTTGAATGATGGATGGAATTTTGACCAAGAAGATAGATGAATACCCACATTGCAGAGTGTTTGGTCTATTTTCTTTTAACAAAAAAATATGGGTTTTTACTTCATTAATCATTTAGTAAGGCATTGAAGGCTCGTTTGAAAAAGAATGGGTTGATAAATGGTTTGTGAATGAATTGAAGTATTTTTCAGAGTGTTAGTTTGTTAGAGATTTTTGGCAGTGATGCTCGTGGCAAAGCTCTTCTTTGTTTTAAGACGTGATTTAGTGGAGTGATGCATTGTTTGTTGATTCCAAACAATGTGTTTGTTCTAATTTTATGGGAATTGCCTTAGAGTAGAACTACCTTAGAGTTAGTGCCTTGTTCTCTATATGGAAACTCAAGGGTACCTTTGTTTTTATAACGAGGTTAGTGTGTCATCTCTTCCTTTTGTTGTATTTGGTGGGTAGAATGTATCCGGTGGATGGCCAAAGGCTATCTCCTCATTAATGGTACAAAAAGGTTAGATTCTTTAGCCTATTCAAATTTTATTGTTCTTGGGTACATGCTTCATAGTTGGCACTCTGTGCACCTAATTAGCTTCTTGTGGCATTGTAACTTAAAAGAAAAACAAACTAAAACACAAGTAATTTGAGAAGAACTCATGCGAATGGCATCCAAAGCGGCATGCCCCTCACCCAAAAACTCCTATAATCTCCTAGAATTACTTGTCATGCTTTTGGAACGGAAATTCCTACAAGTTCCAAATCTCTCAAAACTTTTAATGAAAGGAAATGAGTTTCTTGACTCTCACGAATGACTCTTTTGTGTGTGTGTGTGAGGTCACAAGGCCACCCATTCCTCAATCTCTTATCTTCTAAGTCAATCACTACCCACAACTACGACTCAAGCCTCAAGGCATTCATGTCCCTTTTTAATCGACCCTCCTTCAAATTGTTACACATTAATAGTCTTTTTCTCAGTGTTGTGAATAATCCCACATGCATAACAATTGTGAAACAAAGATGTTTATGAGGCATTACCCACACCAAAATATTTTCCAATTAGAAAGTTTGTTTTAAACTACAAGTCCTTGAGATGATTTGATAACATCATCCATCTCTCCAATACTAACATCAACCATATACCCCTCCCCTCATCTTTTTTAATGTAGTTTTCTAGGCTTTTTCATAAGCTTAGGAATGGTTTTAATTCACTCTATATTTAGCCTTAAATTAAGGTTAATAGTTAATGAAATCTCTTCTTGAGAATATAAATAAAAGGTCAATTTTTGTAATAAGGAGAATATATTTGTCAATGAGACCCAAGGACAATGGAGAAACTTTAACAAAATGTATGCATATTTCATTCATGTTATAAAATTATTTATAACTAAAGTTTGTGTATTTGGTAAGAATACATGGGTAGTAGGTTGGTCAATTTGTCAACTATTGAAGTTAAATACATATGCTCAATAATTTGCTTAGATTTCCATTGTTATAACTATAGATTTTGATTTTTTTTATTAAATTTTGATTTCTTTATTAGCTTTAGTTAAACTTCTCCTCTCCACCCATGATCTAGATCTAGAGTTTTATAGTTCCTCTGAGTAAAATTTAATTTTTTTTCTTTGCTTTCATGTTTGATACTTTTTCTACTTAGCCTTTGAATTTGATTCTCTATGACTTATGCAACCCAACATCCAATACTTGCCAACTCCAAAGAGGGCCCTAGGGAACAATTGCACTTGCATAGACAAACATTGGCCTCAATGTTGAATGATGGATGGAATTTTGACCAAGAGGATAGATGAATGCCCACATTGCATAGTGTTTGGTCTATTTTATTTTAACAAAAAATATGGGTTTTTACTTCGATAATCATTTAGTAAAGCATCGAAGGCTCGTTCGACAAAAAATGGGTTGATAAGTGGCTTGTGAATGAATTGAAACATTTTTCAGAGTGTCAATTTGTTAGAGATTTTTGGCAGTGATGCTCGTGGAAAAGCTCTTCTTTGTTCTAAGAAGTGATTTAGTGGAGAGATGCATTGTTTGTTGATTTCGAACAATGTGTTTGTTCTACTTTTATGGGAACTACCTTAGAGTTAGTGCCTTGTTCTCTATATGGAAACTCAAGGGTGCCTTTGTTTTTTTAATGAGGTTAGTGTTATTTCTTCCTTTTGTTGTATTTGGTGGGTACAATGTATCCAGTGGATGGCTAAAGGTTATCTCCTCATTAACAATACAAAAAGGTTAGATTCTTTAGCCTATTCAAATTTTATTATTCAAGTGAGTACATGCTTCATAGTTGGGACTCTATGCACCTAATTATCTTGTTGTGGCATTGGAACTTAAAAGAAAAAAAAACTAAAACAAAAGTAATTTGGGCAGAACTCATGGGAATGGCATCCGAAGCGCATGCCCCTCACCCAAAAGCTCATATAATCTCCCAACACTACTTGTTATGATTTTGGAATGTAAATTCCTACAAGTTCCAAATATCTCATAACTTATAATGAAAGGAAACAAGTTTCTTGACTCTCAGGAATGGCTCGTGTGTGTGTGTGTGGTCACATGGCCACCCATTCCTCAATCTCTTCTCTTCAAAGTCAATTACTACCCACAAATATGACTCGAGCCTCAAGGCATCCATGCCCCTTTTTAATCGACCCTCCTTCAAATTGTTACACATTAATAGTCTTCTTCTCAAACAAAGTTACCGATTTAATGAAAACTGTGACCTCAAAATGAGAACTCTGGCCCCAAAAACCCATATTTTTGCATTAAAAACATCAAAATCAACCCCCAAATAAAAAAGTGGTGCTACCGGTAGCACCATTTTTTAAATGGGGTCAAAATTACAACATTTTTTAAACATGGCCTTCAAAACTCAAACAATAGTTCAAAAAAACCTTAAAATCAACACCTAACAAAAATATGTTTTTGAATTTTTTTTCTTTTCAAAACATTAAAATTTTAGATAATTTGAAAACATATTTTTAGCACTTGGTACCATTAAAACCAAAAATTCAAAATCAACCATCAAATTGAAAAGTACTTATACCGGTAGCACCCATTCTGAAATTAAGGTATGAAAATGACACATTTTTATAAAGTGTTAAAAGAACTCATCATTATTATAAACAAAATCATAAAATCAAACCTTAAATGTTTACTTTTAAAATATTATTATCACTCAAAGAACAATACTTAATGCCATGAAAATATCATAATATACTTTAAAAATTCAATGTCACTTTTTAATAATTTTTTTGTTGTTAATAATAAAAAATAAATACAAGTTACATTGAAATGAACCATAAATTATTTCTTAAAAGTATTGTTATATTGTCCATATTCAAAACATATGAGCTAAGAAATTTTATTATACTATCCATAATAAAAAACATATAATTCATAAAACATAACAAAAGATTCATAACTTCATGTAAGATCATCTGTAAGTTCAATGCTCATTAGAAGTTACCATACAAACATCATATTGATAAAAAAATGCATAAAATGTTTCACAAACTTATTCATATTGACTCATGGTTTCTGAAATACCATAAGAGTCCACATTGTCTTCAGATGAATGATTGGATGATATGTAGATGATCCATACTCTTCTCTATTTTCAATGAATGCACCATCTGAGTCTACATGCATGCCCGACATTTCAGATGTCATATTCATTTTAGATCTACAACTAGGTTCAGCATAATCCCATCTAACATTTATTTCTTGTGGAAACAACCTCTTTGTTGTCTTGAAGCGAAGAGTTCCTCTCTTTGTCAAATTGAAGTCATAAACAAGTATGTCAACATCATCTGCTTTTGAAAGGCCAGTGCGATGACAAGTTGTATTTTGACCCTTTCTTTTTCTCTTTCTATTGACATGTTTCTCAACCACTATCTCTAGCTTGTACACACCATTGAATGGGTGTGTACTTGTTGCATACCAATGCACTTCAATTGCAATAACATCACCATTTTATTTCACAATCTTTATAACCTTTCAAATCTAGAATGGATAACCATCTGGATCTTCAGTTGCTAAAACTACAATCATGCTACCCTCCTTAATATCTTGTACTGAACCCCTGTAAAGGTCTTCCATGGGTTCATGTTGTGCACATGAACTTTGTGAACCGATATAAATTTCTCTTTCCTTTGCTTGTGTAAACTCAATAGCACCTTGAGATTCTTGTTGAACTTCAACAATGTTTGTTTCTTCATATTCATTTGGCATATTTTGTGGCCAATGAAATGGAGTCTTAACATTGTATCTTCATTTGTTGAGCTTGAAATTATGTCACTTTGACTATTGAAAAAAGAATCCCACCAAACAGAATCAACATCATCAAAGTACTCATATGTATCCTTAATGGAATTTTTTATTTCTTCCAGGCATTCCGAATAATCTACATCTCTATTACGCCTATGTGCATTATGGATTTCAACAAATGATTGTAAAAATAATAAATTTGATGCAAATATTGGACGATCTGGAATGAACTTCAAAAATGCTAAACCTGATGAAGGCCCCCATTCTGTAGTAGTTGAATACTTATTTCCCCATATAAGTGTTTTCCCATCAATTTTTTTGAAACAAAATTGATGTTGGAAGCTAATGTCATTAAGCTTCTCAATACATTTTTCTTCTCGATGTGATCCCTGAATAAATCTTCGCATGTCAACAATTTATTCTAATATATGAAAAACAAGCTCTGGAATGTATGCTTTCTTAATACATTCAATTAATGATGGTAGGATTCCAACATTTTTCCTCTTCAATGTTACTGAAAAACGACTGAACATTTGATTAATATGATCATGAGTGTGTCCAACAAGAAGGAAACCAACTTTCACCTTTTGAAAGATTCCCATTTAAACAAGCATGCTTAGATATCCAAACACAATTTGATTTTTATTTTCACGACTAGTGTTGTCCAACTGGAGATAGAGAACTTGAGAAAGATTTCCAGACCAGTGAGTGAGCACATGATGAATTATGGTGATGGTAAGATTTGCATTATTATGAATATTTGGAGCCATGAAGTAAACTCTTGGACACATTTTCTCATTCAAAACCATACAACCAACCAAGTGAAACTCAATGAAATTCTCTTCCTGTAAATTTTTGGGCGTACGAACAAAATCTGGTAGAAGTGTTTTCTTCTGGTCCATGCCATCAATTATCATACCTAAATATTTGTTTGGAGCATCATAACACTTCTTTCGACGTTTTTACAACTTTTTCCTTTCACTTGATTGTTGATTCCAATGTTCTTGAAGTGCTTTGACTATGGAATCTGCACATGACATAAAATTAAAATTTTGATCGTATGTTTTCATAGTTGATAACTATTTAATTTAAAAAAAAATAATAGTAAATACATACCTCTTTCTGCCCCTTCAGATTTATCTCTTCTTGATTTAAAAGTAACACATATACTAGAAATCCCCATCCTTGACTTCTTAGGAATACAAACATTGTTGATTTTTTTCTTCCATATTCTTGTAAAATATGCATATGTAATAAAATTACCATTTCCTTCAACACCTTCAGCATATCCTTTGTACAAGTTGTAGATTTCTCTCCTTGAGAAATTATCTGGAATATGTATTGTCTCTATCTGGCATACACTCTCCATGTTTGGAAAATAAATCACGCATCCATGACAATGTAGTGTTTGTCAATGGCCCACGCTCTCGTCCATGATGTACCTTTGAATAAAATGAAGGATATTTTTCCAATCTTGTCTGGATTCTTGATAGACGGAAATTACCAATTGAGTGAATTTTTTTGAAAGCCTTTTTGCAAAGTAAAATATTCCCAATGCGATAATCATATCTTGTATTTGTGGATATCATGCACCCCATGAAATATGAATTTTGCATGCTCTTATTCATTAAAAAATATGTCTTCCTTTTATTCAATGCATACATGTAGTCCATGCTTTTCAAACAATTCTTTTGACAACATTTACTTGAAATCAATTCACTTATGGAAACTGATTTAGTGAGAAATTCTTTCCTAGACCTTCTATAACTAGAATGATTTGGATTGATATAAAAAAGGTCTAATCATGGTCCTAGACACAATGTTTTTTTGCAATGTCTCCATTATTTCATCATCCCCACTAGAAGGATTTTCTATATCACCAGGAGGAGTATCAAGCAAAATTTTGTCAGGAGACTGAACTAGAGAATGTTGATCACCTTGATTTGTTGCAGCTAAATGATTGAGAACATCATCATCAACATAATATTTTGGAGGAAAATCATCATCAACATTGTGTCCACCATTGACATAATCATCTTCATTGCTTTCAAAATCCCCACTTCAGTGAAAATTTTCACCATCCTTCTTAGTTCCTTGAAAATATTCATCAATATGTATGATCCCAAGACATTATGCAAGGATCATCACGGTTTTGGTGTCTTTTTTAAAACTTTTACTGAGTGAGGTATTTCGTCAAACAGTTTGCTGATTTATTTGTCTAGATGTGTTTTTTGTGTGTATGCAACAAATAACAAAAAGAGATAACCATGGAACATACCTCAACCATATGAAATAAGATAAACAAGTCAAAACAAGTCAAAACATCTCAAATCTTCTTTATTCATAAAATAGAAGAACCTGCTACAATGAAGATGTCGATCTGGAATGCTAAACAGATGGCCAAGATGATGGACAATAGATAACAAGTATGAGCTGCTACAAAATGATCCCAATAATACAAAATAAGCCTCCAAAGGCTGGATAAGAGATGAAGACAAATGCCAAGTGCCAAACACCTCACTGTTGGAAGATGTCACGCTCTGCTGGATAATTGAAGCTCCTCAACAATTCAGCCCTGGTGCCAAAGATGTCCAATCACCTCCAGAAAGATGTCAAACAATAGATCAGGTGATGGTAAGAACAACCCAGGTGCCCGAATCTCCAATATCCCTCTCAACCTTTGTAGATCTGAAACTCCTCCACTGAATGGTGTGCCCCACTGGATGACTGAAGCCCTAGATAATTCGGCCCTGATGAAGGAGGCCTCCAAATTCTATGAAACTCTCCACAATGATAGATCAAGGCACTGCAATGAGAACCCAAGTGCTCAAATCCTCAAAATACCTGCTAGATCCTTAGATCTAGCTACCCTCCAAATAATGGTGTGCCCTCCTCTTAGGAAAACGTCCCACTCTCAATACAGATCGATCCTCCATTGAAAGACTCCGGAAAACCACCAAGAATGATGCCAAGATACCTGCAAAGGAAACTCGATACCTGGAATTCCTGGAATCCCTTCTCCTCAGCTAGGACAAATCCTTCCTCAATGAATGGTGCACCCCCCTTGCTGGAAACCCCCAACTGGTGCGCCCTCTCTCTATCCACACAAACAACTGATGTGGAACCCTCCTGCAACTGAGTAGATCTGGAACTAGAATGGTGTGGGAGCGTATTGCAGCTCCGAGACCAAGCTTGGGATAAGATAGGTGGATTCTTTCACCACCGAATCGTCCTCTAGGGTTTGTTATGTCAAAACCCTCAAAACCCCC
>SNQJ01S0016547.1:16651-40659 GCA_010110895.2 Picea sitchensis | reverse complement strand
TGTTTTCTCATCCGTAGATCTCGACGCACTCTTTAATCATGTGGCGTGAATTATATTGCACTGCAGAAACTTAGGATAGCATGGATTTGTGGGTTTTTTGCGTTATTTTCTTTCATTCTGCCACCAAGGGGTTAGAACACAACCTTCTAACATCAAAATAATGAATCTCATCCAACATCATGCTTGTTTTCTTGAAGGAAAGCCAACTAACCTATGTTTTAAACTATTTACCTAACACATTTAACCCAGATTAGATTGTTGGGCTAAAAATTACTCTATCCTAGGGCTATTTGATCAAGTTTAAACAATTTGATCAAATTTATTCACTAACTAACCTAACTGCTTGGCTAAGATTACATAGTTTAGCCAAGCTTATTCACTAATCCTATCAGCATAAATTCAAAAAGACTTGGCCATGGTTTGAATTGTATGGATCAAGTCATTATCATCGCATGGGGCTTTATCCATTTTCTTTTATGCCCTCTTTTATTCTTTTTCTTTTATTTCTTTTATTTTCTTTCTTTTTTCTTTTCCTTTCTTTTTCTTTTCTTTCTTTCTTTTGAAAATAATTTGCAAAATGAAATATTATTTACAACCAAATTACACCAAGAGTGAAAATTTTCCAGTCACCAGTTGATCCTATGAAACATAGGGTTATAACAGTGGCTCCACTTGGGTATGGTTCTCTCCTTGCGAGGTGCCAAGAACTTGTTTCCTGATGTCTGTAAAGATTTTTTTTCTCCATTGCTTATTCTGCTATCTGATTTGTTTTTTTTTTGAGAATTTGGTGGCACTGGTCAGTGGCTTAGGGCCTTCTCTGCGGGTTTCAACCATCTGATCAATATCACCCATACACAACCTGAATGTAAAGAAATGGTATGTACAATGGAAATGAATTTATGAGATCTTTATTGGGGTGGAAGATAATGCTTCAACATCATGCCATTTACAGGTCCACTTGACATGTCTGTTCCATCACTGTCTTTGAGCAAAAATGCGTTATTTCCTCTGAATTCTTGAATGATATAAGGGCCTTTACATAAGCTATCAAACTTTCCATGTTTACCCTTATCCTCATTTATGGAATCCCATTTCAGCACCAAATCACCCAACTCAAAATCATCCTCTTTAGTTCTTTTGTCATAAATCTTTTTGATACCTTCCTAGATAACCTGAGTCTTGTTATATACTTCTTCTCTAGACTGCTGCAACTGGATCATTTGATTTATTATTCTTTGGGTATCATTTGGCTCTGCTTGTACTTCCTGCAACAGCTTCATGACAGGGACCCCCAAAGAAAACATAAACACTGCCTCAGTACCATATACCAACTAGTATGGGGACATACCAATTGATCATTTGGTGCTCATTCTATCAGCCAGGGCACATGAACCAACTTATTATGCTAGGACTTCTTGTTCTCTTGTAGCATTTTCTTGATGATATTCACTAGACTTTTGTTTGAGGACTCAGCCAACCCATTTCCCTGGGGATAATAAGTTGTTGAGTGTCCCAAAGTAATGTGGTATTGGCTACAAAACTCTATAAGTATTTTGGATCTGAAAGCCACTGCATTGTCAGTTATAATTTTCCTGGGGCATCCAAAGAGAGACAAAATATTAGTTTCCAAAAATTTAATGATAACAGAGTCAATAGCTTGTCTGCATGGCACAACCTCAATCCACTTCGTGAAGTAGTTTGTGGCTATGAGGATCCACTTATGTTGGCCTGAGGAGGGTGGATGTATTTCTCCAATAAAGTCTAAACCCCATTGTTGGAATGTAGCTTCAACTGAGATGGGCTTCATGGGGAGAGGTAGAAGCTTCCCTTTACCTTCGAAAACCTGGCATTTGTGGCAAGAAGTGACTTTTTGATGAACATCAACAAACAATGTAGGCTAGTAGAAACCAAAACCGAGAATCTTGTTAGCTGTGGTCTTCCAACTTAGATGACCACCACGGTCCCCAGAATGGAAATCTTGCAATACCTCGTCAGCTTCATCCTTCAATAGGCAATTAAGCAAAATACCTCCAGGGTCTTTCCAATAAAGGTTTCCTTCTAGAATACAATATTTCAATGCTTTCAGTTTAATAAATGTGAATTTGGTCTTAGTCAAACCAGGAGGAGCTTGTAAGTTATGAAGTACAAAAATGAGGTCTGCGTACTGTTATCCCCAATTTCTATGGATAACTAGGAGATCATGTCTTGAGGCCCACAGGTCCTAGACATGGAGTACCGAGAGCAGGATTGACCTGAGAATGGCCCTGGAGGGCCCATCCTTTTCTTCTTTCATCAGATTCGTCTTGTCAGCAACAACAACATCCATCACCATCGACTTGGTATTGTATCAGAGACAGATCTTGCTCCATGAGGTAATTGGTCCAAGTATCATGGTATGTGTCACTATTGATCACTATAACCTTTGGATATATGCATCTGACTCCTTTTATCTCTAACGACTGCTTGGATCTTACATTAACCCACTTGACCATGATTGGGGTGATTGATAGGGTGCCCTAGCAAGCTTGTACCCATGGGTTTTGGTTTGCCACTGGGGGGATTTCTGAAGAGCCATCGTCCGCTCCTATCATACTACCACTTTTTCATCTTATCTCCCACTCATTTATCCCATTCCCCTTGTCCGGGCATTGGATTGACCTGTTTGTAGGTTTGCACCTTATCTTGTGGGAAGAAGGGGCTAAATGCCTAGAAGGTAAAAGTAGCTGGTAAAAGATAAAAGCCTAGAAATAAAACCTCGAGATGCCTCGCCCAGGGATCCTTGAGAAGGCAATAAAAATCCTCTCAGCAAGAAACAAAAGGGACCCAGAAAATAATAAACAAGACCTAGCTAAGAGGATAGGGGGTCTCATCATGAGACAACCTATTAGGTTCATGGGAACCTAACAGTATGACATTGCCATTATCTGGTTACCACACCAAGGCAGTGACCTTTGGTTGCATGGCCAAGGGAAAGTGGGTCTCATCACGAGCTATCCTTCTCATATTTGTGAAATTACTTGTGGGTAACACTGTCAACTTTGGTCACCATGCCAAGGCAGTGTCCTCCGGTTAGCCCTTGAATAAAAAGAAAAGAAGAAGAAAAAGAAAATAAAGAAAAGAATAAAGGCAAGAATGGGCTTGGAAAGAATTGCATCCATGACGGGTACAAATCGCCTTCTACGAAGGCACCCACATATAACATTATGCACCCCTGGCTCTCACTCTACCCATCTGTCTAGACATCCCCTAGCCACAACACCTCGTTTACATGGCTTGCATGAAACCCTCCTGGGAACTTCCCATCTCTTGTGGATACTAGCCCAATAGGATGTCTTTTCCTTTTCTTCGGTCTTGTATTGTGTATTTTTGTAATGTCTTTGAGCTTTTGAACGATGTATCAGGGTTTTTATGCATATGTTTGATAAATATTAATGATGAAATTTGATTGACATTGCTATGATCCCTATGACTAATGAGTCCATGGAGGGCGTAGTTTTTGATGTGCAGGACCATGCCCTACGGACAGGTACCACTTGGACCGGTACACATGGGGAGATGATTAGTTCGGACCTCCATGGAGCTGAAGAGACCATCAGATCCGTCAGAGGGGCAGAGACATGACAGTGTTTGACCAAGGTTTTACACCAGAGAAGAAGAGGATGTTTCACCAGAGGCACTTTGGCAGAGCCCGACCTAGGGGGAATGATCCCTTTTCAGTGGAATGTTGGCCTTGGAAGGCTCAAAGCGTCCCCATCCTTACCATGACATCATCTAGCTTCATGGTAATTCTTGGAGGTAGACTGGGCAACAGTGGCATGTGTGGCATGTTGGAGAAGCCCCTGGGGGACTAACATTTTGCTCCTGGATGTCTCATCTTCCCTAAAAGGGGCTAGCGCCTCCCTTGAAGGGGCTTTTACCTTTATTACAACTCAATTAGGGTTTTAATTTGAAAATTTAATGTAAAAACAGTATTCTGGTCTTGTCGGCCATTTTTTATGACCTAAAATTAATTAAGGTCATTGATACACTATATATTGAGGAGTTTTAGCCTCATTTTGACAGAACACATCATTCACTCTCCTAGTGAGGTCTGATTTTTGTGCCCTATTAGGGTTACTGGCTATTTTGAGGAAGGCACACTTGTTTGGAGAGGAGATTTTTGGCAATTTATGGTGTTTTTCTTGAAGGAAGGTTTACAACTAGGGTTTGCATGCTATTTTCTTGGTGATTGTAAGTATTTTTCTGCAAAACTTCTTGATTGAATGGTTGTAGTTTAATTTCTTGCATTCTTTATAAATATTGCTAAATCAAAACCCTAGGGGACAAACACACAAGTAGGTCGTTGTCTCATGTCCCTTGATAGAAAAACCTTTTAGCCATTGAAGAAGAAGAAGAGAGCCTAGCCATTGCTACACTCTTTCTTTCTTCTTCCCTTAAGCTAGCCGTACCTTTAAACTTCAAGAGGAATAGGACGTCCCAGGCCTAGTTTATCTACACCTAGGGCTGTTTTTCTTTTAGGGTTTGATGAAAGAGCCTTGCCTTTGCAACACTCTCCCTCTTTAAACCCTTTTGTCTTGATTTTACTTGTCTTTGAGCTAGTTGTTTGCCGGGAAGGAGGAGAGAGCATGAGGCCTTGCTTAAGCAACACTAGAGTGAGCCTCTCTCCCCTAGGGTTCTGTCTTTAAGGCCCTGCTATTGCATCACCTTGAAACCTTTCCCTCTTTTCCATTGAATCTCATTCCCTTCAACTAGTGTGTCCTTCACCTTTTGACTCCATAACCCTAGGCACTGATCTTTAGCCTCCAACTTTGAAGTGAAAATTGATTGAAACAACTCTCAAACTCTTATAAATTGAAAACCTAACTAACTACTAACCCTGAAAAAGATGACATCACACTTGGTTATTTCATCTTGACGCAACATTTTTTATATATTAAGTAATTGGATGGTGTTTTAAGCATTTATTAAGTGAGGGATTGATTGGATACATTGATTGCTATAACATCTTGATATTTATTAGTGAAGTAACATTATTTCATTGCTATATTAAAAAACATTGACTTCGTCAATATTTATTGTTGCAATTGCTTATACATTGATATCAGATAGTTTATTGAAGTACTAACCCATTGAATCATAGCTTGCATATATATATATATATTGGTTTTCTTTGTTCCGGGCAGGTGTTCTTCTTTGGGCCTACACTTCATTATTGGTTGTTTAGCTGGACTATCTGCTTTGTTGGTGACCTATGAAGGGGGAACTTTACTTTGACTTTTAAACCTTTGCCTCTTCAAAACTCCAGGTTACCGGGGACGTCTCCCTTGGGCCTAACCTCCCTAAAGAGAAAGAACCTCCCCATCGTGGTGACATTGGGTGGGATAGGTTCCTGTTATGGCAGTTTGGCCTTCTATCTCATAGGCACTTGACCTAGCTACAAATTGTATGATAACACGTACCAAGGAGATTTTAAGAATACCTCTTTTACATTTGGAATCGCCTACACTTCCTGATCGTCAACTACAGCAAAAAAATTAATGTCTAGAGCATGAAAATTAGATTCTGCCATTAGTTTGGCCAAACCGTGTCCTTTTATCAGTTTAGTGGGTTTTATTTCAATGTCGTATTCCAGAATAATCGCAATCCACTTTCCTCTCCTACCATCTGGATTATCCTGAGTCAGGATATCTTTTACCACAACATTCAGAACATATGCAATTGTGTGAGAGTGGAGAATATAGACTCTGAAATCGTATATGGCCTTTACCAGGGAAAAATCTTGTTTCTCCATTATGTTGTAGTTCAACGCAACATCTCTCAAAGATTTGCTGAAAAATGCTATGGGTTGTTTGTACCCTTCATTGTTTCTCTGCAATAGTATTGTTGCGGTGGTGTGTTCATAAGTGAAGGAAAACAAAAAGAAATCTTTGGTGTAATCTGGGCTGATCAAAACTAGGGCTTGGGTGAGTGCATGTTTCACCTGCTCAAATGACTATTTGGAATCGATGTTCCATTTGATTTTGGTGTATTTTTTCAACATATTTGTGATATTCCTAAGAAGTTCGACCAAGTTGGGTATGAATCTTCTTAGGAAGTTTATTTTTCCATTGAATGATTGTAATTCTTTGATGTTCCTAGGGTGTTCCACTTTATGGATGGCTTCTATCCTTCTAGGGTCTATTTTAATTATTTAGAGATTATGTGCCCCAACAACTTGCCTTCCTCTAAACCAAAAAGGGTCTTTTGGGGATTCAATGAAATCCCAAACTTTTTGCACTTCTCAAACACTCATCTGAGATGTTGTAAATGTTCCTCGTCAGATTTGGAGTAGACAGTCACATCATCCAAATATATGACTATAAATCTTCCAAGCTCATCCAAAAACAAAATATCCATTGCTCTTTGGAAAGTGGCACCAACGTTCATCAGACCAAAGGGAATTTTCACATACATGAAATTTCCCCAGGGTGTGATGAATGATGTTTTCTCCTGGTCATATGGGTGGACAAGAACTTGGTTGTAACCCGAGAAACTGTTTAGTAAGGATATCCTACTGGCACCAACTACCTTTTGTAATATGTGGTCCATTTTAGGCAAAGGGTAATTGTCTTTGAGGGAAACCTTGTTCAGATTCCTAAAATCAATGCAGAGCCTGATTTCGCCAGTTTTCTTCCTGGTAGGAACCAGATTAGAAATCCATTTGGAAAATCTCAAGGGGACTATAATTTTTGCATCATACATTTTTTTGATTTCCTTTTCTATCAAGGGAATCAACTTGGGATTGATTCTCCTAAGTTTCTTCCTGAAAGGTTTGTGTTCTTCTTTTATTGGGATCCAATGTTGTATGATACTTGTGTCATAAGATTTTAAATCCTTGTAACCCCAAGCAAACAGATCTACATATTCCTTAAACATTTCAATGTATTTGCATTTTTTCTCGGGGGGTAGGGATTTGTAAAGTTTTATCATTTTGGGTTTTTCCTCTGTTCCTATGTTACACTCTTTGACCTCTTTACCACTAGCTTCAATTTTTGGATTTTTCGCTACATCGTTAAAAACAAACAAGTCTTCCAGCGGGACTAAACCTCTAGGTAACACATTTTTTTTCAAATGTAAAATACCAGAATCTACTTCATTTTCATTCAATTCCTATGAATCTACTTTATTTACACTACCATTTTCAAAAACAGATTTATTTACATTATCATCATCATTTTTTAAGTCTATATTTGTACATTCGAAATCATTCTTACACTATAGGAAGTCTTCAATTTGATCATCATTCCCAAATACCTACCAGTATCTGATGTTGTCTGGAACAATTGGTCTGCACTTCACCTCTACTGTGTATTGGCAAGTGGGACGAAAAGGTATTTTGTATGTAGCTGTTGATGTGGCCAGCCCATCTGCTAGTATGTTTTGTCCCCTGGGCATTACCTGCAAATCGATTTTTGTAAAACATTGAAGGGAATCCAAAGTGACATTCCTGTAAGCTCTGATTCTCAGATGTTTAGCTACATAGTCACCTTTAATTTGCTTAATAATCAATTCAGATTCACCCCTTACCATAATCTATTTGGCACCAACCTTCTTCAGTAGTTTCAGGCCGAGCATCAAAGCTTCATACTCATCTATGTTGTTAGTGCATTGAAAATTCAATTTGTAAGAATGGCTCTCTGAATACCTCGATTTGTGATTATGAAACCAAATTCCAGCTCCATCTCCGTCCTTTCTCACAACTCCATCAAAATCCATGCTCCAAAAATCTGCTGGAAGTTCCTCACTTTCCACAGTTGTAGTATTTCTTACCTCAACGATTGCTTTATCTTCTTTCGGATCAAGTGTATCATATTCCAACTGAGCAATTTGTCCTTCCAAGTCACCATAATTGTACAAAATGAAAGAATCCAGATCAGAGTGTGCATAGTATAGTGGGTAGTTGTGTGGATTTTCCTGAATGCTGAACATTTACTTCATCAGAGTCTCTCTGTACAGTCTTATTTGTTTTCAAAATATCGGGATGGTGGTATAGGACATATCTAGCTACATGGTACCTTTCATCTTAGCTCCCCAGGATCTTGATAGTAACATACCGTATTTCGGGGGAATTTCTGCAACCACAATATCTATCCCCATACTCTTCGCTGGGATTTGAGCTAGGGTGATGCATAAATATTTAATTAGCCCTATACATTTGACCTTGCCAGAGTCAAAAGAATGCAAATCCTTGTAGGGTCTGGTGACCTCAAGTCCCAACTTTTCCATCATAGCTTTGGGCATCAGATTGTGAGAGGTACCTGAATCTAACATAGCATTGTGTAAGCTCGAGTCATGGATATTCAAGCCGATGTAGAAAGGGGGAACGACACAGTTATCGGTTTGACCATCAACTTCAGGGCCAAATGAGAGCTCAAGTTGATCATCAGTAAGATTTACCATTTTCGAGTGATTGACTGATCCGACATTCAGGGCCTTCATACCTATCTCTGGTTCTATGCTTAATGCTTTAATCACGTGCGACCTGTAAGTGTTCTTTCTCATCAACTCGGAAAGAGGAATGCAAATCTTTAATTTAGCTAGTTCCCCTTCAAGGCTGAAAGTAGTGGAAGCTTTGCTTAGGTTCTGCACTTCCGGTTTATCCATTGGAGTCCTCTAGGCAGAAGTACTTGGATGAATAGTCAATGAAACCTCAGTCTGATTTGATCTTTGTAAAATTTCAGAGTTTCTTTTTGTAGGATATTCGACATTATTCTTCTCATGGACTTTCTTGGGAGAAGTTTTTGAGGTTTTCTTGGTCTCGACTATTTTCTTCGTTTCGATAGCCTTCTTTGTTTCAACAGCCTTCTTTGGAGGGTTGTCACTTGTCCTCTTGCTTCTCAATTTATACTACCTGTGGACCTCCATTATAGAATTTTCAAAGGTCTGCTGCTCTGTTTCCTATGCTTCCTCATTTACCTCTGTTTGTGAAAGGAGAAAGAGCTCCTGCTCTTCCTTAGTGAGAAAAATGGATTCATCATCGTGGATGCCCATGAGTTTTATATGAGTGTCGTCCAATTCTTAGATTATGTCCTCACCTTCATCGACGTAATTTTCCTGAAGGGGTGGTCTGATCTGTTGATCGGGCCCCCTCTATTCTCTTTAATCTCTAGGATCTCTCTGCCTGATCTAGGTGGGATTTCTTTTGAAGTTTGGATTCTGAATCTGAGGAGTAGCTTGGTTTTCCCTGGGTGGATTTATGTCGGCTATAGTAAGTCTCTCCATCATTCTCTTCATAAATCTGGCTAGGGAATCTAGTTTGGCATATGAAGAGGAAGTGGAAGGCTCTTCCTTAATCGTGACCCTTCTTTCTTTTCTCTTCCTGGCTCTTCTAGCTAAAAGATTTTCTTCCATGCTTACGACACTTTTTTGCATGTCTTTTAGAGTTGCCGAATTTCTTTCCCTTAGCTGATATGACATATTGACGTCAAATCCATTGGGGAATTTTATTAATGCCAAGCCCTAAGGTGGTTTTATATCAGCTGGAATTGCATTGTAAAGATTGTTGAAATGAGTACAGTAATCTTGCATTGTCTCTCCTTGGTTCCTTATGATATTCTCATATTCTGACAGGATCTGGAGAGGATTTTTCTTTACCTCCCATTTGTCGAGAAAAATCTGCTGGAAAGCAGGAAGGTCCACTACTGTAGTGGGATGTAAATCTTTGAACCATTTTTTAACATCCTCGGTCAGACTCTGTGAAAAAAGTCTCATCTGGACGTCTGCCTCGTCAACTTCCTACTAATCAAAATAATCATTCATCTTATCAACATGTTGTTGTGCATTCAGAGGACCAATACCATCAAAATGAGGAAGTCCGGTTTGATAGTCCTAAGGCATGGCATGTAAAGGAGCGACCAACACTAATGGAGCATATCGTGCTGCCATGATTGGTGGAGGAGGCTGAACAACAACTTGTGTGATTGGAGGGGAAGTGACAGAAGTTGTGGAAGATGAAGGGCTGGAAGGAAGGACGTGAGCTGGTTTAGGTTTGACAGAAGCTGCAACAGTCAAGGCAAAAGGTTTGATTGACTGTTGGAAGTGAGCTTTGTCTAAGGCTTGATCAAGATTCGCTACTAGATCTTCTAACTTGTCAAATTCCGTAAGAAATTGTTGATCAACGTTTGCCCTAGGAGAAAGTATTTCAGGGGTCTTGGGTTGTAGGATTGTTTGATCTAAAACTGTTTCACTTACGAAGCTGTTAGATTTTGTTCTAAAAAGGATTTTTTCAAAATATATGTCAAACTCGAGATCCTGAAGGGAAACAAGATTCTCTGGGAGTGACAGGGACCTATGAAGAGGAATGTGACTTCCGAAACCCTCTGCAACACTTTTCTTTCTGAGTAATTTTTCAAGATTGTTTATTGCTGTTGCAGGTTCTGGATCTGGATGAGATGTAGTGAAAACTCTTTTAGGAGCCAAAATTTTAATTTTTTTAAGAAATTTGTAAACTTAATTATATACAAAATTTAACAACCTCTGAACATTATCTCTTTTTAAGTTTAGATTTTATGATTCATTCAGAAATAAGTTTTCTTTATCTAGGGAGAATAAATCGTAGGACAAAAAGTTTGTTCAGTTCCCCAGTATGGTCTCCACTAAGTTTGTACACATCCATTGGGCTATGGGGTCTGTTTTATAAAGTTTGAGACTAAAGAACAAATTTTATAAGGTATTTTCACAGGGCAGGATAATGCAACTGTTGGATCCTTTAGAGTAAAAATGATGGATAGCAGAAAATATGAGATAATCTATTAAAATAAAGAAGCATTTAAAAATTTCTTTATCATAACATTAGAAGACAAACACTTAGATCTTTAAAATCCAGAAACAGAGTATACGAAGATAAATTATGCAACTTTAACTTCTTTTAAATGATTAGATATAGAAAACATAAATGATTACGAAGATAGAAAAACTATTCAACGAAGAGGAGTAAACATCACCAACAGTTAACAAACATGAATCCTTTGAAACATCCTTTTTATTACTGGTAGATCTCTTGAGCAAGATTACAGTGCTTATAGCTTGCTTGGGCGTAAAGATAAACCCTAAATACTTCGAAGTTTGAAGTATATATAGAAAATATTACAATCGATCTTGTCATTAATGACCAGGACGTGGAAAAATCCAAATCTAACTAACTAGATAACATAATACAAAATTGTAGGAACTGCTAATGATCTGTTGGATTCTTTGTGTTGATTTTGGGGAACGTTGTTGGCGAGTCATCAACATGAATTTGAATGTTATGCATGCTGACTTGGATTGTACACCTCATCACTCACTCGATTAGAGTGCACAGATCCTCCCATCTCTTTTGACTCGGAATGGTGACTTTTAGAAACCTTCTATACACTTCGTCCATCTCTGTATATTTGGCGAAAGTTGGCTTGGTGATGAAAATATACTTGATTTCATGTTGGATACTGAGATCCAACTGTAAAGTCTCTAAAAATGCCTTGCCGATTATACTACCCTGTATTCCTAAAAAAATTGAGCTATCCTTTGCCACCATAGAAATCTTTTTCTTGTAGTCAGACAAAGTCATCATCTTGTCATTTAAAACTAGTAAGCTAGGAAGACCTTTCTTTTGCAAAGCATCAATCTTGCTAAAGAATCTCTAAACTCTGATATCCATGTTCTGGGTTCTCTCCTCCAACTGTAACATTAGTCCTCTCTTGGTCAAGACTTTCTTGACCTCGAGGATAGTCTCAGTCCTATCCTTAATTTCTAGACTTTCCAACTCATCCTTAGTCTTCGAATTTAGAAACCTGATGATTTCATTTGCCTCTGTGGGCATATCCCCCAGCTCTCCCTTTGTCCTATCAATGGCCTACCTACTCCTTAACACCAATTCATGTTGCTCGAACATGATATGCATGAGTGGCCAGATTTCTTCCATGGATTTTGAGATATCCATCCAAATGTTCTCTTTGGCTTCTGCTAGTGTTTTTCCCACAACTATTTGCTTTTGCAGCTGTTGTATTTCCTACTTAAGTTTTTTTGATGCGTGCCTCTCAGTATTGTAACTTTCATGGAAGGAATATTTATGTTTATGGAGATTCTCTATTTCGAGATGCAAATTTTTAATTTCTGCTCCTTGTAGGGTCATTTCCTCCATTTAATTTGCTAGAGCTTCAGAGTTCCCTAGAACTGTCATTGGGGAAGCTGATGGAAGTTCTGCTGTGGAAATTGTTGATGATGTCGCTGTGCTAACTCCTGTGAGGGGAACTTCACTCAGTGGAATGACTTCCATGGGCTCTATATGTTCCTTTTCCTTTACCGGCCTTTCCAACTCTGCTTCCATCTCCTTGATCTAAGCGTTCTGTTCCATGATTAACTTAAGCATTTTTTTCTTTTTGGCCCTCTGTCTTGGCCATCTCTTTGGACTGTGAGTCTTCAACAGCTGGAGATTTTAATTGTTTCCTCAAGGATGTTATGTCAACATTCTTTTTCTTTAGCAGTTCTTAAACTACTTTCACATTTGAGGGGTCATACCCAATTTTTAGTACCAACTCTTCCAAAGAATTGATCCTATTGTATTTTGAAAAAGAAGACACTTTCTCCAGCTTTAATTGAGTTTGAACATTATTTAGGGAAACTTGCAACTTTGCAACAGTTGTTGAAGCATTTGCCAATGTTAAGAAAACCATTTCTCCAGTCTGCCTGTTTAAATCCATCTGATCAGCTGGATGTACTTCCTTGGTTTCAAATTCAAATGTTGACCTTTTGTAATCAGTGATTTCCTTTGGATGGGGCACTTATGCCTAGAAAAATGCCATGTGCATTCTCCCTTTTTCTGTAACAAAAGCAGATAGAAACCTATGTTGTGTTGTGGATGTTTTCTTCCAGAATTTAGCATAGGTGTTGTTGGTTAGCATCTCGTTCTTCTTTTTAATCAAATCATATTTTTCAAAAATACTTAGTTTTGTAGACCCTTGAGATGGCTGAGAAGTCAAAGTGGTATTTGTCTACTACTTTGAAGAGGAAGTAGACATTATCTGCTAACTTCTTGAGAACAATGGGGAGTGTTCTCCCTCGACTACTGTGGTGGACATGGTTTCTTCCTCTCCTGACCTGTCAGTTGTATGACTGGTTTTAGGCCTTTTCTTGTAAACCTGGAAATATTCTGCTGACACTTCAGTGACTGAAGATGGAACATCCTTTATGGTCCTCTTCTCTGCTGGTACCCATGGAGTAATGGTTTGTGAAACATTGGCTGAAGGAGGCTGTTGTTCTGAGTCTTCCAAAGTGTTCATTTCCCACTCTGTCTGATTCATAAACTTCTCAATTTCTGGTTTGGGAACATGAGCGTATGGAGAGATTTTATTCCTTAATCTTGTTTCTGCTATAATCCCACATGGATCATAGTGCCAAGGAAAACTAGTGCTAAACTTCATCTCCTTTAAAAGCTTATCGTCCATTTCCCCTATAGCTCTGCCATTGCAGATGAATGGTCCTATCTGTCCTTTGATCCTCAATTGTTGTTTCTTCTTGAAGGCTACAAAATAAATATCATATGAGTTAATCATTTGCCTAATATATTCCAAGCTGAATATCCACACAGGAAAATATCTAGGCAGTTTGTAAGGGGCCAACTTGCATCCATAAATTCTAATCTCTATGTGGTTCTGGTACAGGTACCAGTCTCCGATCTTGGCTAGGTATGAGAGATGTAAAATTCACTGGATATCTTCGTTTATCCTTGGTTCTTGTCTTCCGCTGAGAATGCTAACCATGGGATAGTAGAACTGATCTATGAACTGATTGAAGGTGAAGTCTGGTGAATTCCTTCTCAGCAGTGACGTCCAGGATGTGATTGGCTGTGGTTTTCCATTATGATCTAGCTTCTGCATGGAGAACAAGAACCTATCTATTTGGAAAAATACAAACAAATATGCCATTATTGAAGAATACCGGAAAATGCCTTCTGTGGGGAATTTGAACAGTTTTTCATGAATATTCTCGGCCGGAAAACCGCTACAGTTGAACTGATGGTGGAGCTTTCCTCGGTACAAAAAATAGATAGATAACCCAAGATTGGCTCATCTACCCATTCATCCAAGTAGTATCCAAGTAGCCTGCAAAGGGATGAGATAATTTGATTTCCTTTTACTAAGAAAATTGATGATTGATATGGGAGATTTTCTTTGGGTAATGGGGCACTCTCAGGGAGAAAACGTTCAAAAATCAACGCTCTCTGGGGAAAAGACAATTTTTGATACATTTCAGTTAGGATCTCAATGGTAAAAGGAGAGAAGGATTCGACTCTACTTATTTGCAACATCTGGTCAATGGCTTCGGGTGTGATAGTGAACAAGTTCTCTCTAGGGGATGAAACAACGACTCTCTGATTGGGAAGGTAATGAGCCTGGAACTTGAGGGCGAATTCGGGGAAATGATGAATTTGGGGAAATATGTATAGTGGGAGATTGGACTCCCAGAGTCCTATCTCGTCACTTTGGTATGAGAAAGTGTCTCTGAACCACGAGTGTAGCTTATCAAAATCGAAATCATATCTGGGTTCTGAGATTAGGTAGTATTTTTTAGCTAGAGGAATCTAGTCGAGGTCGACAGGCGGCAGGAGGAATGGATTTTCCTCGACCTCTGAATATTTAGACTTTGGCGCCATCAATTCAATTGGTAGCTGCAATTTGAAACAAAAATGTTAGCTGGTTATCGACTTTAGCTCGGTGACTGACATGAAATGGCGGGGGATGAGAGATTTGGTTTATTGAATATATGCATAGTGCGATAAAGGTGGAGACATGATTAAATTGGGCAAACAAGTATCTGTTGGGCATGGGGGACAAATCAACAGGCTTAACGGATATGTTTAGCCGCATTTAAGGGCCAACGGATATCTCAGGGATGAGGTGGAAATGAAAGCATGGGTGACGAGTGTGCTAGAATGATGTGGAAGGCTATGATTGGATGATAAGTGAACGTGATCTGACGTATGACGGGTGAGTGGAGGAGAATATGCGGGCATAGTGATGTGACATGACTTATAGGAGGTGGTAGTGGAGTGTGACATTAGGGGACGTCGGTGGTAGTGGAGTGTGATGTCACGAGACGACATTGGTATTAAAATCTGGTATGGAGGTTTACTCGGNAAGGGGGGTTTGAGTTAACACAATGGTGACACATTAAGATGGGGCCCTCCAGGGAATACCACCAACTCAGACCCTCCCTCGCCATTAAAGGGAGAATGGTCGGGGGGTCCGATATTACTTGTCGACCATCGATCTGAGTGTCATTTTCTCAGTCGTAGATCTCGATGCACTCTTTAATCATGGGGCGCAAATTATATTTCACTGCAGAAAATTAGGATAGCGTGGATTTGTGGGTTTTTTGCGCTATTTTCTTTCATTCTGCCACCAAGGGGTTAGAACACAACCTTCTAACATCAAAATAATGAATCTCATCCAACATCATTCTTGTTTTATTGAAGGAGAGCCAACTAACTTATGTTTTAACCTATTTATCTAACACATTTAACCTAGATTAGATTGTTGGGCTAAAAATTACTCTATCCTGGGGATATTTGATCAAGTTTGAACAATTTGATCAAATTTATTCACTAACTAACCTAACTACTTGGCTAAGATTAAACAGTTTAGCCAAGATTATTCACTAATCCTATCAGCATAAATTCTAAAAGACTTGGCTATGGTTGAATTGTATGGATCAAGTCATTATCATTGCATGGGGATTTATCCATTTTTTTATGCCCTCTTTTATTCTTTTTCTTTTCTTTTCTTTCTTTTTTCTTTTCCTTTCTTTTTCTTTTCTTTCTTTCTTTTGAAAATAATTTTCAAAATGAAATATTATTTACAACCAAATTACACCAAGAGTGAAAATTTTCCAGTCACCAGTTGATCCTATGAAACATAGGGTTATAACATATTGAAAGTTTCATGAAATTCTCTCAAGGAGGAAATGCTAGCAGGAGGTAAGGAGTGATACCACTGACGAGCATCTCCTGCTAATGCGAACATTAACATCTTCATGATGTATCTCCCACTGATGTATGAGTTCATAAAACTCATGGAGGTGCTGAGTAGGGTTGTCCTCTTTACGCTCTCTAAATATGGGCAAATAATCACTCCATTCATTTGGAGTAGGAACAACATTGGGAAAACCAGGAACAACAGAGAAATTAAAGGGAGCAAAACTTCGAGCCAGGATTTTTTCCATGTTGAACCAGTGGAGTCGCCAATCGATCCTTTAACCATGGAGTCTCCAGGTGAATGATATGCAGAATGACTGTGTCTGGTCTTTGTTCACCATCATAGACTAAATATTATCGTCATGTTCTCCTGGGGGGCTGTAGTTGTAGGCAGCCGCACTGCAACAGTGGAGTCGAGATAGTGGAGTCACCTTAGTGGAGTCGTCAGGTGAAAGCACAATATTCAAAGGTTCTAATGTCTCATGCACCTTTAGAATCAGAAGTTCGTTGTCATTCTACCTAGGGAAAGGTATTCAATTCATTCCCCAGAAATGACACCAAGAATGTTAGCACTGAGAGTCACCCTTCGATTGCAAGAGGATAAGCCCAGTACCCATCAAAATATTTCTGAATTAAAAGAGTGTGAGTGGGTGAGTCAGCGAGACTTTAAGGAAAGTAAATACAACACATATCACTACAGATCAATGATGGGCCATTGGGCTAAGGAGTCGTAAATAGTCTTCCTAATGATGACATTTAAGATCCCTATCAGACAAAGGATTTAAGTGGTGGTGGGAAGGAGAAAGGAAGAAAGTGTCTGAATGATAAACCATAAAAAATGGGAAAGATGAAAGTAGATCCTTTACCTCCTTAGGAATCCATAAATCAGGGGGTTTACAAAGATTCAGACAAGAAGAAAAACATAGGACATCTGTTGAACCATGAAAGATGGGCATGATAGAAATAGATCCTCCATCACCTTAGGAATCCATAAATCAGAGAGATTACATCCAGACAGGAACGGGAAACAAAAACATCTATTGAACCATGAAATATGGGCATGATAGAAACAGATCCTCCATTGCCTTAGGAATCCATAAATCAGAGAGATTACATCCAGAGAGGAGCAGGAAACATAAACGTTTGTTGAACCATGAAATATGGGCATGATAGCAATGGATCCTCCATCACCTCAGGAATCCATAAATTAGAGAGATTACATTTAGAAAAGAAAGAGAAACATAAAATGAAAACTAAGAAGATGGTCTGATATAACAACTTAAAGGAATCTTCATTAACATAACAATTTACAATCGAAGCCCTCAGGCTTACAACAAAAATATAGTCATCATAACTCTCAAAGCTTTCCCTAGTCTGGGAAAAAACTCCCCCCATTTTACAAAATATAAATTGATTTCTTTTATACTCATATCAATGCTCAACTCTCAAAAGTGTGATCTGATCACCACATTCAAATATTTTCTTGGAGCAATCTTCTGTCAGACTGTGCATGTATCCCACTGTCATATGCGAGCTCAAATCAGCATGGTATTGCAGGAAAAAACACTTGCAGGGGTACCACGGGCTGACAAACCTATTTTCCATGGCTGACTCCTCCATGCTTTCCATTTATGGGGTTTGGTGAGGTTTCAACTACCTCCCCATGATTTCATTAACTACTTCATCAAGATCAGGACAAGATTTGAAAGCTCAGGGATCTGTTATGTGCTGCTAGCAGTTCTTCGAGCTCACCTGATGATCTTGAAACCGTGACGGTTTCACTCTGTAATGAACGTAGGTGCTTTCGTCCTTTTGTGCAGACCTTGTGAATTTGACACCGTTATCGGCATGCGACCTCGGGCCATGACCCAACTCTTATCCCATATGATATTTTGGGATTTCACTTTTTGGGAGTCCTCTCTGCACTTGATTCCCAATATCCCAATGGTTGAACTCGCGAAATCGACTGACTCAGATGGACGATTGGATCTACTTTGCATCTGACGACTGTGATTTATTCCTTAGAAATTTACCTTGGTCAGCTCTATACTATGGGCCCCAACCTTTCCTCGTGGACCCTCTTCCATATAACCTTGGGCTGTGACCATGGGCATATCACGATTTTGTGTTTCAGGGGTTCTCTCATTGCGTGACCACAATCTTCCGATACCTTATATGTGAAATGGCCTTGCTTAGATCGACAGTTAGATCTGCTATGTATCTGACGGATGAGGCTCCTCGATATGGGATCTTTCCTCTTGGCACTGCCTTCCACCTGACCATAGGCTATGATCCTGGGCTCTTCACAATTTTGCGTTTTGGGAACTTGCAACTTGCTCCATGCTGAAACCTCCAACTCGTGAAATCGTGATTTCACATTATTTGCCGCCATGTGCCCCTCTGTTTGGATGGCCCAGATCTAATCTTCATCGTATCAGGATTTTGCATGTCAGGAAGTTGAAAGACTACTCACCTCCCCTCTTTCGATTCCCGATTTTGCTTATCATTGCCATGTGCCCCACTCAATATCTACGACTCATGCTCGTTTCGGGACTTCGAATCTTTGCTCTGGCGCTATACTTCACGCAAATTTTAACCTTCCGAAATAAATAATGTCGTCGATCGATTCCCCGGATGGATTTCGCTGCCAAAAGATCAAACCTGCCTGCTGCTTGTATTACGAGCCCGAAATGGATGGTTCCAAGTGTTGTTCTTTGACGCTTCTTGTGCAAGCCGCGAACTTGGAAAACCTGTTGCCCTTGACAACTATATGTGATAACAGAACTCTCATGCATTGAAACCCCAAAAAATAGATAAGAAACCTCCTCTATTAAGAAATTATCTTAACATAGTTGTGAAGATGTAATGTCCCCACTCAAGGGACCTATACACCAATGGTGTCTTATTGTATGTGTATCAATCTAATGCAAGAACACACTTAAAATGAACTATAGTTCCATTAAATATAATATTAATAACTTCTACAATTTGTTTACAATGGTTAGAATCATTATTTACTATAAGATTTGGGTGTTTTGTATCCCAAATAAATGTTCAAGATCTTTGTAACTTCGGGAGTTGATTAAAATGAACACTTTACAACCTTTGGCCCCAAATCTGAATGTTTCTAAGTTGAAATGAAAGTCTAGACTGATGTATACAATAGATCAACAATGAACAATACAACATCTAAAGAAACATCCATAAAACATCAATATTAAACTCTATAGTAGCATTTATAAAAATGTTCATAAAAAAAGTCCCTATTAATATCTACTAAACTATCTTTAGTGGGAAGAAAATTTAGACTCTTCTATAGAATTTATTGAGTCATAAGTATATATCAAATAAATGTTTAAAATAATAATAATGTCAATGATATGTTTTTCAAGTAAAGCATGTGTGTTATTATTCTCCCCACCAAGTTCAAATCCCCTAGCGACATGTTTTCCCTTTATAGGTCAGCACTCCTATGCAAATAGGTCCTTCGATGGGAACTGAGCACAATTTCTATGCGACTTTAGTAGAATAGATATCCTTACCTATGGCTTATAAAATGAAGATTTATAAATTAAATTTGGTAAGATAACTTATATTCCCTTAAAGTATTCACATATTAGAGAGATGTGCATGTGTAGCATTGTGTTATAAGGAAAATTGTCAAAATAAGAATAATAATAAATAGTATTGACCATCGTTGATTATATCCACCTTTTGATGAGATTGATAATATATACCATGGTTAGTATTGTTGACCTTTGATTTGACCATGCTCAACCATGATGATGATTATTAGTTACTAGTTGATCATAGTCACCATGGTTGACCAAGTTTCTTATACTGAACATCTTGACTATATCTATCTTATTGACCATCCCTAACCATGCAACATGCTATCCATATTGAGAATATTTGGCCATATGTACCATGGTTGATCATTACTAACCATATCGACCATGGCTGACGTTCACTAACCATGTTGACCTGGTTGTTAATCTTGATTATATTAGCCATATTAATCGTAGTTGATCATATTTACCATATTTAACTATATTGATCAACCCACCAACCCTTACACTACAAGGAGAACACCTTCTTGCAGATTTTTTTACAGAATATTCCCGAAAAATCTATCCCTTCTCTGTTTATAGCAGAGGTTGTTAGTGGACGCAGGTGACCAGAGTTTTTTGCAGAGGTTTTTTTATCGATGTGCTTTAAAGGTAGATACGCATAGGTGCATACAGAAACAATAAAGCACCAATGCATCAATGTTCAAAAGCATCGTCATACTTTATGATTAAAAATTATATGCATAGAATAAAGTGCACTTGTGTTGTTGAACATTACGCACTGATGTGCCTCTCTGTCATCATCCGCACCATGGTAGGATAAATAAATAAAAAATTTCCAAACCTATTTTCATTGTAATAGTGAATTATGTGCTTCCAAACTCTCAAGCAAGCACCGATGCTCACCCTCCTTCCAAAGACATCTTGTTTTCGGTGCTCTACAATGACTTGGATAGCTCCGTTGGTATATTCCACACATTTCCAAAATTTGAAAATTACCATGAATTTTCATTTCCTCTCAATGGTGAAACCATGCCTCCTCAAAACATAAGAGGTTAGGTAAATTGTTTATTACCTTCCTATTTGCATTTTCATCCAATTAAAATTTGAATTTAGCTTGAAATTTGGCATTCTTTTCAATTTTTTTCCCAATTCCACGTGGTGTGCTTGAACATTTCAGTTAGCCCCAAAGCAATGCATATTGTGTTAAATTCAAATTAAGTACCACCCTCGGTGCATCTCATATACATGTTTGCACTGATACCATTCAAGTAAGAGCAATGCAATAAATTTTAAAAACAAAGTGGCGGGTCCTTTGGAACGCCCAACAACTGGCACATAATTGGCTTTGACCAGCACCAATACATTTCACTTAATTAACTGCACTACTAACTTAATGATTTATAAAATTTAACATAGCGATGTAACCATTTTAACAAAACGCATCGACATTGTTTGTAGAATCGCACCGGGACATATATTGTCCGACTTGGCATAGTGGGCCATCTCATTGGATGCCTCATTCTCGGTGTTGTATCCTTTACAACGCACCGTTGAACAAAACGTTGGTGTTCCACTATCATGGTAGCACCACTGAGTTAATAGTAACACATCAAACTGCTTTAGTTGCGATAAACCAATTTGACCTAGCAATGCCCATCAATCCAACAAATGCATCAGTGTTGTAAAGAAAATGACACCAAGCCAAATTTTTAATAATATATCAAAGAAGTGCAACTTATTAGATGCACCATTACAATCCGTGGTGATGAAAAAATAAATGCAAAGCACTGGCGCGTAAATGCTAAAAGTACACACTACGACATGTTTTAAAAAATAAGCATAGTGGTTCATCTTATGCAAGGCCCCATTAATTGTGCGTTAGTAATACAACGCACCACCAGACATCATGTCGATGCTTTAGTAAAATGGGTGCACCAGTTCTTTAAGTTTAACAAAGGGCATCGGGGATTTTGTGCACCATAAATTTTTGCGTTGTGGTGCATCTTTGCTAAGGAAATGAACTGGTGCAGTTAAAAGAAATGCACCAGGAAAATATTGTACGATTTCATGTGCTAGGTCATTTCATTGGATGCCTCATTATCAGTGCTATATACAAGCCAATGTACTACAAAACATAATTATGATGCTACAATAACACGGTTTCACCAATGCATTCATATTAACACATCGCATCGCTTAATTTGTGATGAAATAATTAAACCTAGCGGCACCTTTAGGTATAACCAACACACTGGTGTTGTAAAGAGCATGGCACCTGGCCAATTATTTCACAATTTACCAGTGTGGTGTGTATTATTGGATGCACCGCTAAAATACGTAGTGGTGCGACAAGAAACATGGTATTGGTGCATATTAGTAACAACACCACACTGCGGTGTTGTTTTTCTGATATCGCACACCGTCGGTGGGACATATGTTTTGTTTGAGGCACACCAGTTACTTTTTTATATTTTTTTTTGCTAAAAACATTAATCTTAGATTTTTTTAAATACACGTTATTTATATATGTGTTTGTTGTTAGGATATTTAAACACTTGTGAGTTAATTAAGATCAACTTGGTCTAATGTGTCGTTAGGTAAAATTGAGCTTATTTAGTATGCATTAGTATGTATTCGTAGTTAGGTAATCTGAGGGTTGTGATATGTTCCCAACATAGAGTGATACGATGGTTCATATTCTCTTCGATCTTAGTAGCTACATTGATCAGTGGTTTAACACTCAATTAGTCCATGATCTCTATTTAAAGAGAATGGTGGGTCATTTTCCGATGATTGATTGTGAGAAGTTCACATGTAAATATCTATATAATATTTTCTTTTGCATTAATAAATTGATCCAAGTGGCCATGTTGGTTAGGGTCGTGCATGTTTCCCCATAGGGTTTTTACCATGTAAAAACATTGGTGTATTGATATTTGATCTGGTTGTGTGAGTGGTTATTGAAGGTGTTCATCCTATGTTGGAATGCTTGTGTTGTTTCTCTAGTTTCTACCATTTCTGTACATTTCTAGGCTGAGAGGATTGTTCCATTTCATCTGGAGTGCTTGTTTCAATTAGGAATGTCTTTCATTTCACTCAAAAAGGTTTATGTTTTCCCAAGATATGACCATTTCATTCAGATCCAAAGGTATAAAGCCTGAATATGCCATTTTTATTTTTTTACAAAGATAATATTTCAGTTTTATTTCAGTTTTATGTTTTCTATTTTTAGGTTGCTACTCTTTTCAATCTGCTTATGCTCTTTTCCCCGCACTATTTGCAATCTCGATAAATTAGAAACATAGCATAAATCATTTTCTTGTCTGTGTATGCTCTTTGTCGTGTGCTCTATGCGATCTCGGTAGATCATAAACAGGGGGAACTTGTATTTTCCAAGTAAGCTAACCAAGATCCGACCCTTGTTGTCATCAAGAAGTGAAACTTTTTTCTTGTGTGAAAACATTTTTTTATGAGCACGCTCTCCAAGACCATCTTCCAACAACAACAATCCTCCTTCTTAACAATATACTATGTTTTTCACTAGATGACTTGGTTAAAGGTTGCTTTATTAAGTAAGAGGTCTTGAGTTCAAGTCTTTTTTTTGTTACTTTTTTTTTAAAGTTCATGCATCCATTGTAAAGTTTATTTTACTTAATTTATAAAAATGAATACCTATAAGTGACTTTAATATTTTATTTTAAGTTATTTATTTTGCATGCAACTTCCATTTATAAAGTAACTTCATTGTAAAATTGATTCTTACTTATTCTATAAAAGTGGGTCACTTCATAGGAAACTTATTTGTAAAAGTGATGTTATTAGAAAGAGGGGTGTCACCACATGGACCAACTTCTACTTGTCACGTGGCTCTTTGGTTACCGTTTATGCCTTTTTTCAAAAGGGCATGACTTTCACATCCAAAGTTTGTTTTCAGTGCCGTTTTTTTTAAACAACTTATTTTTTTGAGAGATTTCCATCCAAACCATCAATTTTAGTTTTTAAATCCATATTATATGCATAATTAATATGGCTTATCCCAATGATCTTTTTCCTACTAACACCAACTACTTCTCATGGAAATCACATATGGAGGATGTATTAAGAAGTAAATGACTGTATCAGATTACCTTGGGAAAAGAACAAGAACCCATTGATGATGAAAAGTATGACAAATGAGTTGATAGGAATGACGGAGCACATGGACTAATCAGAATGTCCATCTCTCATGATTTAAGGTTTCACTTTCAAGGAGTTGATGCCTCCAATAAAGCTTGGGAAAAGCTTGCAGGTGCGTTGGGTAAACACAATATTATTCGAGCCCACCAATTGTAAAATTAGTTAATGAATTTAAGTCCAAATTATTTTTCTTGCATTGAATATTACTTATCTAAGTTCAAAACACTTATTAGTTTTGTGTATAGAATGAGACCTAGATCTGAAGGAAG
>SNQJ01S0016547.1:0-16641 GCA_010110895.2 Picea sitchensis | reverse complement strand
TGGAGAGATAAGGGTGGGGTGAGTCTTAATGAAGGGGGGAGAGGTGGTGAATGGACGGGGGGATATGAGGGGGAAAATACATTCGAGAGGGGGACTTTTGGATTTTGGGGGGGGGCAGGGAGAATTTTTGGATATTAGGAGATTGTATTGGAGCATTTTCCAAGGGAGGGATTGGAAAACTGTATTTCTGGTTTTTGTCTTGTGGAATTTGTTGGACTATTATAGGGGAGCATCTGTTGCTGGGAGTTTTGGGCTCGGGGGCCAGGAATCCTTACGGAATTTTGGAGCTAGGGAGTTGGATAGGTTCTGTTCCTAGCTGGTTGGGAGGAAAGATTCAGTTTTGGGCAGAGTTTGGCAGAGCATCTTGGGCATAGTTTCAACTTCAGCTTGGACAAACAAAGTTGGGAAACAAATCACTTGACAGGTATTTTTGTTCATTATTATGGCATGTTCATTATCGTATGATGATTCAATATGTTATTTATGTTGTGTACACTATTCAATATATCATTTATATCATGCTGCCCATTTGGAATTTTGCTGAGCCATAAACCGTAAACTGTTATTTTGCTGATGTTATTTTTTTGAATATAGATCCGTAAAAGAAATTATAAATATCAATGTTATGTTTAAATTTAATTAATTATAGGTTATGTTAGAGAGGATCTTACAAATATTCCCTTCATGGTAGTTCAAATTCCAATAATGAATCTCATGATGATGAAAGAAAGAGGAATGAATTATTTCATATAAGAGTTGTATCTAAGCACACTAAGATAGATACATTATTTGATCTAGGTTCCCAAGTAAACTTGATATCTGAATCACTTGTCAAAAAGATGGGTCTTGAAACTAAACCACATCCAAAGCCTTATCCTCTTGGTTGGGTATGTGATAAAGAAAAACTTAATGTCACCAAGCAGTGTAGGGTCATATTTTCTATTGCTTCAAAGTTGATTGATGAAGTGGATTTGGATGTTGTATCACTTGATATATGTGGCATAGTGCTAGGGAGTCCTTATCTTAATGATAGAAAAATAGTCTCCTTTCGTCATGAGAATAAATATCACCTTACTAAAGGGGGAGTGGAATATATTGTTAGAGCCCACAACATGAGGGTAAACACAACACTTGTTAGTGCATGAAAGATGAAAAGACTCATAAACACTAATAAGATATATGTACTCATGGCCGTAAGATAAAAGGATGTCGGAACATTTGATGCCTTCCAAGGATGTGATCCTTCTCATAAGAAATAATTAATTGATATTCTTTCTAATTATGATGACATATTTCAGGAACCAGATGGATTACCTCCTAAGAGGGAAATCCAACATGAAATACATCTTAAACAAGATTCTCCTCTTCCTAATGTGGGAATGTACAAGATGTCAGTGGTAGAGATGACAGAAATAAAAAATCATATACAAGACTTATTGGATCAAGGGATCATTAGACCTAGTTTATCTCCTTGTGGTTCTTCGATCATGATGGTAACAAAGAAGGATGGCACATGGATAATGTGTGTCGATTATCGAGCCTTAAACAAAATCACGGTGAAAAATTGATACCCTCTTCCTCGTATAGATGATTTACTTGATCAATTAAAGAATGTTGCTTATTTCACTAAGTTGGATTTGCACAGTGTATACCATCGGATCAGGGTTGTAGAACAGGATGCATGGAAAACTTCCTTTAAGACCAATCATGGATTGTTTGAGTGGTTAGTTATTCCATTTGGGCTTTGTAATTCTCTGACAACCTTCATGCGTGTGATGAATGATGTATTCAGGCCATTTCTAGATGATTTTGTAATTGTATATTTAGACGACATTCTTATATTAAATAGGACATGGGATGAACATGTAATACATGGAAATCAAGTATTGGATACTTTGCAAAGGGAAAATTTGTATGTAAAATTGTCCAAATGTGAATTTGGCAAGACTGCGCTAGTGTACTTAGGTCATATCGTAGGAGGAGGACAATTGAAAATTGATCCCTCCAAAATTGATGTAATTGTAAATTGGCATGAGCCCACAACTGTAACCAAAACATGAAGTTTCTTGGGTGCACTACAGTATTGGAGGAGATTAATAGAAAATTTATCTTTCATTACAGCTCCTTTGCATGCCTTGACCAGTGTGATGAACACTTTTCAGTGGGGAGGAAATAAACAATGAGCCTTTGACACTTTGAAGAAAAATATCAGTACCACACCAGTATTAGCATTGTTGAATATTCAATAGCCTTTCGAGATCGAGACAGATGCCAGCGGATACACCATGGGTGTAGTATTGATGCAATATCGTAAGCCTATCTTTAACCACTCTGAAAGTTTTAACCAAGTTGTTTTTAACTATTATACATATGATAAAGAGTTGTATGCATTAGTTCAAAGTGTAAATAAATGGAAGTACTACTTGTTAGGGAAGGAAACAATCATACATATAGATCATCAACCCTTACAGTATCTCCAAGCACAAACCAAGCTGCAACAATCTCAACATTACAGATGGATAGGTTTTCTTCAACAATTTCATTTAGTAATCAAATACAAAAAGGGTACAAGTAACAAGGTAGTTGATATTCTTTCTAGACCTCCTATTGTTGCTTCTATTATTTTGAAGAATGCTTATTTATCTCACGATAGCTATGTGGAACAATATGTTGTTGATGAAGATTTTAAAGAAGTATATGAGAAGCTCACCCATGGTGCACATGTAGAGAACTATTGTCTGCAAGGGAAAGTACTCTACCATCTTGGAAAGATATATATTCCTACAAGGGAACGAGTCCATGTAATATGAGAAGATCACACTTATCTTTTATCTGGGCATTTTGGGGTAGGAAAAGTTATGGCTCATTTGCAAAGGTTTTGTTACTGGCCTCATATGAAAGAAATTGTAACTAAATATGTAAAGGGGTGTGTGATGTGTTATACTTCTAAGCCCACTAATAGAAAATTAGGGCTATAATCACCACTTCCTGTTCCATCCCATCCATGGGAGAGTATCTCCATGGATTTTGTAGGGGGTTTACCAATTTTGAAAAGGGTTCATGACTATTTGTATGTAGTATTGGATAGGTTTAGCAAGATGTGTATCTTGATGCCATGTAAAAATAAGATCGTTGTTGAGCAGACTACTAATCTCTTCTTTTAATATGTTTGGGTTCACTTTGGGTTACCCACATCCATTATATCAGATCAATACACTCGATTCCTTGGATATTTTTGGACAAACTTATGGAGAATGTTGGACACCAAGTTGAAGAGGAGCATTGATTTCCATCCACATACCAATGAACAAACATATGTTGTTAACCGAACAATGGTACTATTTCTTCGAGGATACTTCAACAAGCATACCAAGTTGTGGGATGAACAAATACCCTATGTACACCATGATTACAATCGAGCCTTACATTCCTCAACTCAAATTTCTCCATTTGAGACATGTTTTGGATACTTACCTAAGGTCCCTTTGGAATTGATGTATGGGAGAGATGTCGATTCAAATGAAGAAAGAAATGAAGACATGGCCTGTAAGTTCATTCAAAGGATCCAGCAGGTACACCAAGCAGTCAGAGAACACTTGGAGAAAATTCAATCACAGTATAAAGCTCGACACAAAAAACATAGGTTTGATCATCAGTTCCAGGTTGGAGACCAAGTATGGCTTCATATCAACAAGGAGAGATTGAAGGGTGAAGGAAAGAAATTCAAGCCCATCTGATATGGACCCTTCACTATTTTGGAGAAAAGAAGCACTAATGATTTTCATCTAGATCTTCCACCATATATGCAGATTTACTCAGTTGTAAATGTGGAAAACTTGAAACTATTTTAGCCTCCCATGATCATGGATCAGGGTGAGTAAGTTTCACTACCTTCAGATGATGATTTTTCTCCTGAGTACTTGGATGAGTTGAAGGAATATATCAACCTAGACAAAAGGATGAGGAATTCACGCAAGGGTGATGTTGATTATTTTTTAATGGGATTAAATGGCACACATACAAGAAAAGAAAAGTTGATTGAGAAAGGTAAGGTGGGGGCACTCTTCCCTCACTTATATGTTCATTGATGAAAACTTTTGGTGGTCCAAAAATCTCTCAGTGGGAAAGCATGATCCAAAAAAGGATTCAGATAGGTCTAAGGATAACTCAACATTCTCAGAAGCACCTCAGGAAGCTCAGAATGGACTCAACAAACAAAGAAAGGGAAAAATTCAAAGTAATCAAAACTTAGTGAAATTGGCATCATCGCGAAGAGCGCATTGTAAGATTTGCAACGGCATAAGCGACTCGTCAAACAGAGTTACAAATCGAAAGATATTTGCGGTCAATGTTTTGGTCAACCTATCCCAATCATGAGGGATGAGTTGACATCCGTACTTCTTAGATCATCGTCAGTAAGGATGAAGTCATCGTTTGTACAAGGTATGTGGCACACGCACAGGGCGACATGTGTCATGATGACATCAACATGATGGCGTGAAATCCATAGAGGCTACAATGCGTCACTCATTTTTGGACTTTTCCAGTCAGTCTTTGGACCAATGGGAAAGTGCCACATGGTAGTCCCTACAACCACGTGGAAGACCGTATAGCCACCCGATAGGTCACATGGCAGCCTGATGTGGCAGAGGTGACGTGACATGTTCATGCAGTATGGTGACGTGGGCCAATGAAAGGTCGCCACGTGGTAGCAGGAAAATGCTCAAGGATGCCCAACAATCAAAAATTTCAAAAGTTGGCAAGATTGGTTTGCACCAGCCCCCAATCTGCCAAGTTTGGTAGGGATTCTACCGAATCTGGTTAGATCAAACCACTCTGCCAAAGTTAACCATATCTGGCAAAGGCTTCGTCAAATTTAACCAATTCGCCAAATGAACTCCACCAAATATATCATAGCATTGTAACAATACATCAAAAACGAGAGTCTGCGGATTCGACCTCGAGATATCCCCTAACCTCTCTGTCTTTGTATTGTCCACCCAACCACCTAGGATGGGATGTGACTTGGTATAGTCTGCCCATATTATTATTTAAGTTTTGAAATATTCCAATACATGGGGGGGGTCAGACCAGGGCGCACGACCGTACGAACAGAGGCATGAAAAATGAGACATTTTCCCATTAATTTATTGTAGGTGCAGGCACAAAAACTGAGACAAAATTTCTCTTGGGCCTGAAAGTTCCAGAATCATATCGAGGCATGGAGACAATCATTTTTGGGTAATTCTACACCACAAATTCAGTGGTGTTGTTTGTTTTCTAATCTGAGCAAAGCTTCTATAGATTAAATCCAGAATGAGGTATACTTATGTATTTTTCCAAATTATTTTGTTGATTTAATAAAAAGGCCTATCCATTTGAGAGCAGGACCCGCAGACGTAGTCCGCCAGGGACGAACTCCATTAACAAGTTTTTGTGTTCATATCTGATACTTATGTCTCTTTATTATTGACATTTCCTTCTTTATGGTGCATTTTAATTTATGCTCATTTAATACAATTATTTAATAAGTCAAATTGATGAAAAGATCTCAGATCAACATGCCACCGCACAAAAACAAAAGGAGACACAGAGGCCACTTGCGCAGAAAGAAGGCGAAGAGAATGTACAATTTGTCATCTAAGGTAGGGAAACATTCATGATAACACGTCAAATGATCAGTTTTGATCAGGAGATGACGCAAACCCTGATGGAGGAGGTGGAACAAGTCGATATGGTCATGGAACACATACCCACCAAGGACTTATACAACCTACATGCCAGTGTCATACAAGAAGTGCAGTCTAGGGCCCGCGTGGATGCCACAAATTTAGAGGTGGGCAGAGGGATCGCAGAGATGCTCCAAATACCATGCGACCAATTGACCATAGAGAAGGAGGAAGATAAAGAACATGCAAATAGACTAGAGAAGGGATTGACAATGACGTACACCTACATCCCCAACAACACCCAGGAAACAGAGAGAAGTGCAGAGGAGAAGATCAACCTCATTACACAAACAATCGATCAGTACATACAAGATATCTAAGAACTAGAGAAAAGGTTCAATCCCACAACTTCTCCCAAGGTCCAAGAGCAGAGGAAAGAAGAAGTCGCACTCCAAATGGTAGAAATGGAGAAGCAAGTAAGCATAGCAAAAGAATGTTTTTACAGAGCCGCGCAGTTATAGACATCACTTGAAGAGGACGAGCAGGTCCAATAGTGGGACCAAGAAGAATAAAGAGTCAAAACGACCGTATAATATCTCAAGAAAAGACAGAAAGCGATGAACATCACAGAGTGCATGAAGGGAACCCATTATATGAAGAAGTTGTAGTTAGAATTGAAGACTGTGCAGACAAAGAAAAAAGAAATACAATCAGAACTTGAACTCATTCAAGAGCAAGCAACGTAGTTGATCGTGCAGTTGGAGGAGGAAAATAAAAACATGACACAAGCACAAACAAAGTGTGCAGCAATGATCCAGGAGGATATCATAACAAAATCAATGGAGGCACTCAGAGGAAAAGTCTTGCAGGTCCAGGAAAGAGGAAGGGAACTCATAGACAAGTTCCACAACCTGGTAGAGGCTATTCAGGGAGCATGCACTGCCTAGGTGACTCGGTATGAGCCACATGTCAGTGTTGGGGGCATGTTGGGAACATACCTATTTTGAGGTAAGGTCTATTTTTGGAAGAAAAAACCCAATTTTGGAGAAGGACAACTGGCAGGAAAAACAACACGTCCAAGGGAAAGACAAATCCAAAGGAGGAAAGCATGCAAGATGCATAGGCAGGGAAACCTAACCATGTTAGGGTTAGGGTTTTGCTAAGATATTGTAACAACTAATAATCTTTTAAATTAGTATAAATAAGAACCTAGGAGGTGTAGGCCAGGGTTGGTTGTTCATTTTTTGGTTCGAAGTTTTTCAGTTGGGAGCGACTGAATAATGATTTAGTTCAACTATTGTAGTTCTAATATGATTTTGTAAGATGTTGAGTTGTAGAAGAGTCAAGTAGATAGATCTTGAGGGTTAGACCACAGTCTTAGGAGCCTGGTGTTATCTAGTCTGCCTCACAGAGGTTGTGGAACCTTGTTCATGATTGTATGATCAAAGATGTAGTGCACACAACGACATATTTTGCAACAAACCTAATAAAGATCCTAAGAAGCCAAATCTTTGTGGACGTATCCCAAGAGGGGATGAACCATGGTAAAACATGTGTTATGTGTATTTTTTATTTCATATTTACCTTCTTTCAGTAGCTAGATTATGAATGAATGAATGGTTCAATTAGATCTATTATAATGCATGCATATGCTTAACAAATGAATGGATCTTAGGAATATTAGAGAGAACAATCATATCAAGGCATGAAGAAGATAAAATTTAACCCCATATCCCCACTCATTCCTAGACTGCAAGCACTTGAGCTTTGTAGTCACCCATAGAACTATCTCGGGTGATACTGTGTAGTACATTATGTGTGTTTTGTTGCCTTTTGGTTTACCGGAAGGGTTGATAGATTTAGAGTGTTTTGTTGGAAACCTTTTTAGATCTGAACCTAGGTCAGCTCAATTAGATAGAGAGAGATTAATAACCAACACATCAAAATGTCATGTGTCGACTATGAAATATGGTGAGGGGAAAACTCCCTTTCCCTCTCCCTCTCCCTGACCTCCCACTCATGCACAAATGTTTTCATTTCGACCTGTTGTTGTTATTGTTGTTTCTCCTCCTCTTATCATCATCGTCATCTCTAATTCACATACAAATATTGTTAGGTGAACACACACACACACACACACACACACACACAATAAATTGAAATTATAAAACACATGTTCGACAACATAATTATTCCAATAGACACCTTTAGTAACCACTCAGAAAACCAAATCAAATATCGACACGTTGATGTTTTTACTTGGTAAAACCCCTATGGGGAAACATCTGTGGCCCCAACCAATGTGGCCACTTGGAACAATTTATTAATGAAAAAGAAAATATTACAACCATATTTACAGGAGAGTTTCTCACAATTGATCATCTAAAAATGACCCTCCATGCTATTTAAATAGAGATCATATACCAATCGGGTACTAAGCCACAGATCAATGTCACCGTTAAGATGAAGGAGAATATAAACTATCAGATCAATCTATGTCAGGAGCATATTGTGACTGTTGGATTACCTAACTACAAATGCATACTAAAGAAACACACGTTTACCTAATGACACATTAGACCAAGTTGATATTAAATAACTCTTAAGTGTCTAAATATCCTAACATACCCCCTTAAGAACAACTTGGGATATGATTGAAGGATTTAAAAAGGAGACACATAGATCGAAGAAGGAGGCATTATAGCCTATCCCTCCTTAATGACAACTTCCTAAACTCCTAACATAAATCAAAATTTAGAAAACTTCACTTCAGTAAGAGACTTTGTGAAAATGTTTGCAACTTGATATTTTGTAGGCAAAAAGAGCACTTCAATAACTCAATTATGAATGAGATTTCTAATAAATTGCATGTGTATCTTGATGTGTTTGTTGTGTTGATGTTCAACTGGATCTTTGGCGAGCCTTATGGCACTATGATTGTCACACCAAAGGGTTGTCGGATGTTTATTTTGGAATCCAAATTCTAAAAGGATCCGTCAAAGCCACAAGGCTTCTTTCCTTACACTAACCTCTTCTTGGTACTTTGCTTCTGTTGAAGAAAGATAAATAGCATCTTTCTTACAGGCCTAAGTGATAGGTCCTGAACCAAGGTTGAAACCATAACTTACAGTATACTTTCGATCATCAGGATCGTTGGACCAATCTAAATCAGTGAAACCAACTAATAAAGGAGTCCCCCCTAAGTTGTAATGTATCCCAAACTAAAATGTACCCCGGACATACTAAAGTACCATTTTAGCTTCTTTCCAATGGCTTTCATGGGGTGTTTGCATATAATAGGGAACAATACCAACAACAAAGGAAAGATCAGGATGAGTGTGAGTCAAGTATATGAGGCTACCAACTACCTAATGGTACACAATGGAATCAACTTCAAGAGAAGTACATGTGGTAGCAAGTTTGACTCCATAATGGAAAGGAGAAGGGGTTGGTTTTGAATCTTCCATGTGAAAGCAATGAAGAAAGTCACAAGCATACTTAGACTAGGAAAGAAAAAATCCTTCAATGGTTTGCAAAACTTGGAGGCCAAGGAAATAGTGCAAATATCCTAAGTCGATCATTTCAAATTTCTTCTTAAGGTTGGTTTTCACATGGTTTAAAAGTTTTGGGTCACTACTAGTGAGGATAAGATCATCAACATAAATAAAAAGGACTATTATATGGCTTCCTACTTTCTTGGTATAGACATTAGGGTCACAATGACATCTAGAAAATCCATTATCAAGAAGACAATTGTCCATTTTGGCATACCAAGATAGAGGAGCTTGATTAAGACCATAAAGAGATTTCTTAATGTAGAAAACAAGGATGGAGTCATTCTGAACATAGCCAGGAGGTTGTTCCATGTATATTTATTCTTGAAAATCCCCATGCAAGAAGACATATCTAACATCCATCTGATGGACCTTCCATTTATGTGAGGCATCAAGGGAAATAACAAGGAGGATGTAATTCATTTTAGATATGGGGGAAAATGTTTCATTATAGTCAATTCCTTCAACTTGAGAGAATCGTTTGGAAACTAACTGGGTCTTGTGTCTTTCAACGCTTCCATATGATGCATACTTAGTTCTGTACACCCATTACATCTGACAAATTTTATTTTTTTTGAAAGAGGTACAAGATCCTAAGTATTGTTCTCCATTAAAGAGGGATACTCTTCATTCATTTCATTGTTCCAATCTAGATGACCTGAAGCTTCTGCAAATATATTTGGATCATGATTCTATGAAAATTGAACCAAAAGAGAAGAGACTCACTGGAATTGTGAACATGTTCTATGTTGAAATGAAGGATCACCAACAAGATTACCAGTTGATTCTCATGTTGAATGAACCCATCTAGGAAGTGGTGGTGCTGGTACAGGTTAAGGTTCAATGGATTCATCTGGAGGAATTTGAGCAATTAGAGGTGAATTTTAATCCTCACTATCATCGTCTGAAGAAGAAGAAGAAGAAGAAGAAACCAAAATAGGAACAAAAGATGGCACAAATGCCAAAGATGGCTCGTAGGTCGAATAAGGCACAAAAACTGAATTAGGATCGTAGGCCAAGATATTTTCATCAAATTTAACATATCTTCTAATAATATTTCATTAGAATGAGGTTGAAGAAGTATGTAGCCGTTGACATCTTTATAATAGCAAACAAAAATACACTTCTCACTTTTAGTTTGTAAATCTTTCCTTTTCTCATCAAGAATGTGAGCCCATGCTACACTACCAAATACACGGAAGTGACTTAAATCTAGCTTAATTTTATTCCATGCTTTTTCTGGTGTTTTGTTTTTAAGAGCCTTTATGGGAGTGCAATTTACTATGTAATTTGCATAGTTAATGGCTTTTGCCCAATACTTTAGAATTAATCCCTTAGATTGGATCATACAATTACCCATTTCTTTTAATGTGTGGTTCTTTCTCTCAAAAACACCATTTTTCTAATATGGTGTATATGGAACAATGTGTTTCATTTGGATGCCCTATGTAGTGAAGTAACTTGTAAAATTATTGTTCACATATTTGCCTCCATTATATGTTCTTAACCTTTGAAGTTGATGTCCATATTGGTTTTCTACAAGGGACTTGTAAGCCAAAAAAAATTCAAAACTTTGTTCTTAAGTTTGAATAAGTAAACCCAAGTGCGTCTGGAAAAGTCATCAATGAAAGTTAAGAAATACTTGCACCTAGAAAAAGAAGGAGAAGAAAGTGGACCACACAAGTCACTGTGAACAAGCTACAAAGGGTTCAAGGCGTGCCAAGAGGCACATTTTTCAAAGTTGTCCCGATGGTGTTTGTCGAGAACACAACTGACACAAACCATCTTTGAACGAAACAAGAGGAATACTAGTCACCATATGTTGATTACATAGTTATTGCAATGATAAATAATTTAGATGACCAAAGGACTCATGAGAAAGTTTGCTCAAGTCATCGTTATGAGCAATAAAAACTGATGGAAAAGATGATGACCCAAAGTTGTCAAACTTGTACAACCTGGTAAAATCATTAGCAATTCCAATTGCGAGGAAATGCTTAGGATCTTTTAAATCCTTAATTACAACTTTGTGAGGTGAAAACTCTACGGTTTTACCTTCACTTAAATGAGTGATATGATATGTTGATAGAAGGTTCTAGGAAATACTTGTAACACATAATCCATAAATTAAATGACCATTATCTACCTGAACTATTCAAGACCCTACAACACTAAGAGATCTATCATCACCAACAAATATTTTCTTAGTGTTACATTCATTTAGAGAAGGAAATATGGCTTTATCCTTAGCTATATGATAAGATGCTTCAAAATCAATAAGCCACTCATAAGAATAAGAAGCAAAAGTCTCGTTGAAGGAGAAACCAAAAGAAGAAAGTGCATACCCATGAGAACAAGAGTTAGAAGAAGAAGAATCAATATTGATGTTGTGCTTCTTCACCACTGCTTCCAAAGCTTCCATGTTCTTAAGACATTTGGAATCCATGTGACCATATTTCCCACAAGATTGTTGCTTCTTGGGATTCTTGGTTTTATCTTTCTTCTAGACCACTAAGGCTTTGTTGGATGTACATGTAGTGTTGATCAATCCAATTTGCATAAGCTTATATTTCTCTCAAATTAGAGAATCACAAAAGGAATCAAGAGAGGGTTATTTATAAGTACTATCTAGATATTCTCTCGTGGCATAAAAGGTAGATACAAAAAACAGAATATGCACTATGTATCTTAGTAAGAATAACATAGATGCATCAAACTTCCTTCAGATCTAGGTCTCATTCTATACACAAAACTAATAAGTGTTTTGAACTTAGATAAGTAATATTCAATGCAAGAAAAATAATTTGGACTTAAATTCATTAACTAATTTTACAATTGGTGGGCTCGAATAATATTGTGTTTACCCAACGCACCTGCAAGCTTTTCCCAAGCTTTATTGGAGGCATCAACTCCTTGAAAGTGAAACCTTAAATCATGAGAGATGGACATTCTGATTAGTCCATGTGCTCCGTCATTCCTATCAACTCATTTGTCATACTTTTCATCATCAATGGGTTCTTGTTCTTTTCCCAAGGTAATCTGATACAGTCATTTACTTCTTAATACATCCTCCATATGTGATTTCCATGAGAAGTAGTTGGTGTTAGTAGGAAAAAGATCATTGGGATAAGCCATATTAATTATGCATATAATATGGATTTAAAAACTAAAATTGATGGTTTGGATGGAAATCTCTCAAAAAAATAAGTTGTTTAAAAAAAACGGCACTGAAAACAAACTTTGGATGTGAAAGTCATGCCCTTTTGAAAAAAGGCATAAACGGTAACCAAAGAGCCACGTGACAAGTAGAAGTTGGTCCATGTGGTGACACCCCTCTTTCTAATAACATCACTTTTACAAATAAGTTTCCTATGAAGTGACCCACTTTTATAGAATAAGTAAGAATCAATTTTACAATGAAGTTACTTTATAAATGGAAGTTGCATGCAAAATAAATAACTTAAAATAAAATATTAAAGTCACTTATAGGTATTCATTTTTATAAATTAAGTAAAATAAACTTTACAATGGATGCATGAACTTTAAAAAAAAAGTAACAAAAAAAAGACTTGAACTCAAGACCTCTTACTTAATAAAGCAACCTTTAACCAAGTCATCTAGTGAAAAACATAGTATATTGTTAAGAAGGAGGATTGTTGTTGTTGGAAGATGGTCTTGGAGAGCGTGCTCATAAAAAAATGTTTTCACACAAGAAAAAAGTTTCACTTCTTGATGACAACAAGGGTCGGATCTTGGTTAGCTTACTTGGAAAATACAAGTTCCCCCTGTTTATGATCTACCGAGATCGCATAGAGCACACGACAAAGAGCATACACAGACAAGAAAATGATTTATGCTATGTTTCTAATTTATCGAGATTGCAAATAGTGCGGGGAAAAGAGCATAAGCAGATTGAAAAGAGTAGCAACCTAAAAATAGAAAACATAAAACTGAAATAAAACTGAAATATTATCTTTGTAAAAAAATAAAAATGGCATATTCAGGCTTTATACCTTTGGATCTGAATGAAATGGTCATATCTTGGGAAAACATAAACCTTTTTGAGTGAAATGAAAGACATTCCTAATTGAAACAAGCACTCCAGATGAAATGGAACAATCCTCTCAGCCTAGAAATGTACAGAAATGGTAGAAACTAGAGAAACAACACAAGCATTCCAACATAGGATGAACACCTTCAATAACCACTCACACAACCAGATCAAATATCAATACACCAATGTTTTTACATGGTAAAAACCCTATGGGGAAACATGCACGACCCTAACCAACATGGCCACTTGGATCAATTTATTAATGCAAAAGAAAATATTATATAGATATTTACATGTGAACTTCTCACAATCAATCATCGGAAAATGACCCACCATTCTCTTTAAATAGAGATCATGGACTAATTGAGTGTTAAACCACTGATCAATGTAGCTACTAAGATCGAAGAGAATATGAACCATCGTATCACTCTATGTTGGGAACATATCACAACCCTCAGATTACCTAACTACGAATACATACTAATGCATACTAAATAAGCTCAATTTTACCTAACGACACATTAGACCAAGTTGATCTTAATTAACTCACAAGTGTTTAAATATCCTAACAACAAACACATATATAAATAACGTGTATTTAAAAAAATCTAAGATTAATGTTTTTAGCAAAAAAAAATATAAAAAAGTAACTGGTGTGCCTCAAACAAAACATATGTCCCACCGACGGTGTGCGATATCAGAAAAACAACACCGCAGTGTGGTGTTGTTACTAATATGCACCAATACCATGTTTCTTGTCGCACCACTACGTATTTTAGCGGTGCATCCAATAATACACACCACACTGGTAAATTGTGAAATAATTGGCCAGGTGCCATGCTCTTTACAACACCAGTGTGTTGGTTATACCTAAAGGTGCCGCTAGGTTTAATTATTTCATCACAAATTAAGCGATGCGATGTGTTAATATGAATGCATTGGTGAAACCGTGTTATTGTAGCATCATAATTATGTTTTGTAGTACATTGGCTTGTATATAGCACTGATAATGAGGCATCCAATGAAATGACCTAGCACATGAAATCGTACAATATTTTCCTGGTGCATTTCTTTTAACTGCACCAGTTCATTTCCTTAGCAAAGATGCACCACAACGCAAAAATTTATGGTGCACAAAATCCCCGATGCCCTTTGTTAAACTTAAAGAACTGGTGCACCCATTTTACTAAAGCATCGACATGATGTCTGGTGGTGCGTTGTATTACTAACGCACAATTAATGGGGCCTTGCATAAGATGAACCACTATGCTTATTTTTTAAAACATGTCGTAGTGTGTACTTTTAGCATTTACGCGCCAGTGCTTTGCATTTATTTTTTCATCACCACGGATTGTAATGGTGCATCTAATAAGTTGCACTTCTTTGATATATTATTAAAAATTTGGCTTGGTGTCATTTTCTTTACAACACTGATGCATTTGTTGGATTGATGGGCATTGCTAGGTCAAATTGGTTTATCGCAACTAAAGCAGTTTGATGTGTTACTATTAACTCAGTGGTGCTACCATGATAGTGGAACACCAACGTTTTGTTCAACGGTGCGTTGTAAAGGATACAACACCGAGAATGAGGCATCCAATGAGATGGCCCACTATGCCAAGTCGGACAATATATGTCCCGGTGCGATTCTACAAACAATGTCGATGCGTTTTGTTAAAATGGTTACATCGCTATGTTAAATTTTATAAATCATTAAGTTAGTAGTGCAGTTAATTAAGTGAAATGTATTGGTGCTGGTCAAAGCCAATTATGTGCCAGTTGTTGGGCGTTCCAAAGGACCCGCCACTTTGTTTTTAAAATTTATTGCATTGCTCTTACTTGAATGGTATCAGTGCAAACATGTATATGAGATGCACCGAGGGTGGTACTTAATTTGAATTTAACACAATATGCATTGCTTTGGGGCTAACTGAAATGTTCAAGCACACCACGTGGAATTGGGAAAAAAATTGAAAAGAATGCCAAATTTCAAGCTAAATTCAAATTTTAATTGGATGAAAATGCAAATAGGAAGGTAATAAACAATTTACCTAACCTCTTATGTTTTGAGGAGGCATGGTTTCACCATTGAGAGGAAATGAAAATTCATGGTAATTTTCAAATTTTGGAAATGTGTGGAATATACCAACGGAGCTATCCAAGTCATTGTAGAGCACCGAAAACAAGATGTCTTTGGAAGGAGGGTGAGCATCGGTGCTTGCTTGAGAGTTTGGAAGCACATAATTCACTATTACAATGAAAATAGGTTTGGAAATTTTTTATTTATTTATCCTACCATGGTGCGGATGATGACAGAGAGGCACATCAGTGCGTAATGTTCAACAACACAAGTGCACTTTATTCTATGCATATAATTTTTAATCATAAAGTATGACGATGCTTTTGAACATTGATGCATTGGTGCTTTATTGTTTCTGTATGCACCTATGCGTATCTACCTTTAAAGCACATCGATAAAAAAACCTCTGCAAAAAACTCTGGTCACCTGCGTCCACTAACAACCTCTGCTATAAACAGAGAAGGGATAGATTTTTCGGGAATATTCTGTAAAAAAATCTGCAAGAAGGTGTTCTCCTTGTAGTGTAAGGGTTGGTGGGTTGATCAATATAGTTAAATATGGTAAATATGATCAACTACGATTAATATGGCTAATATAATCAAGATTAACAACCAGGTCAACATGGTTAGTGAACGTCAGCCATGGTCGATATGGTTAGTAATGATCAACCATGGTACATATGGCCAAATATTCTCAATATGGATAGCATGTTGCATGGTTAGGGATGGTCAATAAGATAGATATAGTCAAGATGTTCAGTATAAGAAACTTGGTCAACCATGGTGACTATGATCAACTAGTAACTAATAATCATCATCATGGTTGAGCATGGTCAAATCAAAGGTCAACAATACTAACCATGGTATATATTATCAATCTCATCAAAAGGTGGATATAATCAACGATGGTCAATACTATTTATTATTATTCTTATTTTGACAATTTTCCTTATAACACAATGCTACACATGCACATCTCTCTAATATGTGAATACTTTAAGGGAATATAAGTTATCTTACCAAATTTAATTTATAAATCTTCATTTTATAAGCCATAGGTAAGGATATCTATTCTACTAAAGTCGCATAGAAATTGTGCTCAGTTCCCATCGAAGGACCTATTTGCATAGGAGTGCTGACCTATAAAGGGAAAACATGTCGCTAGGGGATTTGAACTTGGTGGGGAGAATAATAACACACATGCTTTACTTGAAAAACATATCATTGACATTATTATTATTTTAAACATTTATTTGATATATACTTATGACTCAATAAATTCTAT
>SNQJ01S0016546.1:67016-81753 GCA_010110895.2 Picea sitchensis | reverse complement strand
TTTGTTCTAGATCCAGGTGGATCTAGGGAGATCGGTTTGTGTCCGCACTTACGGATTTATCCATAAACACTCTCAAAGTCTCTAGTTGTCCTGCATGACCCCTCTACTCTACATGTGAGTCCAGTCGGCAAGCTATCATCAACTTGCATCCATCAACGAATCATGTCAACAATAATAATCAATCATCATAACATCTAATCATATGCACATATGTCATATTAAGAACATTCAAACCCCAATAGTCCACACCCTAACTCGATCCAAAGTCCAAGGGGTTTCACTGATGCCTCTGCATCCTCAATGTCTAAAGTCCTACACACTTAGGAGGACCCAGTCAATAGCACATGTCTATGTAAATATAACAAAATAACATATCATCTTATCTATAATATCTCATCATCATAATCAAACGACCAATGGTATAATAATCCGTATCTCTTGCAAGCTAGTTTCCTCAAAGAATAAGTTCGCTCAGAGTGAGAAAGAGCAGGATGTTACATACACCCCCTCTTGTTTTAAACTTTGTCTCGAAGTTTCACAATATATAAGTGCCGAAATAAAGTGTATCACAGTATCATAAGTCTATCTATCAAACAAAAATGGAAACTGTTGATGCATATCATATGCGTCCTCTAAGGTCGTCGAGTGCAGACTATAGCTGTCCCACTGGACCTTACCCTGATCTACCATTCGACACCAAAGTTGTCGAATGTGATGATCTAGGATGCGGATTGGATCTGCCATGAGCACACCCTCATCAAATATATACAAGGAACACATGTCAACAACATGGGTAGGGTCACTAACATAAAGTCTCAACATAGAGACGTGAAAGTCATTGTCCATACGCCTCAAGAATCAGGAAAGTCAGGAAAGTCTAGTCAATAGGCCATGGGCCCTCTCCTTTCCACAATATTGCATGATCCCACGAATCTAGGAGAGAGTTTAGCACCCTTTCCAAACTTGATCAAACTCTTATGTAGTTTAACCCGCAAGAAGACTCGATCACCAACTTCAAAACTATGATCGACACGACGTGCATCGACATAACTCTTCTATTGATCCTTCTTTTCTTCGATCCTTTGTCTTTTTGTTTTCATTTGATCTTCCATTTCTTGGATCATTTCTGGACCCACCAGGACCCTATCCTCAAGCTGATTCCAACTCAACAACGTCCGACACGGTCACCTGTAAAGAACTCAAAATGCACCATCTTAATGGTGCTTTGATAACTTTTGTTATATGCGAATTCTACCAATGGAAATAATTCTTCCCAATGCTTATGTTGGTCCATCACGTTCATGTGTAGCATGTCCTCCGATATTTGGTTTGTTCATTCGGTCTGCTCGTCTGTCGCCAGGTGTTACGCAGTACTAAAGTTAAGTTGGGTTCCCAAGGCCTCTTGGAAACTAATCCAAAATCATCCAGTAAACATCGATCCTTGATCGGATATAATCCTCTTAGGCATGCCATGCAGCCTCATAATATCACTAATGAAGAATATAGCTATGTTAGGTTCCTAATACATCGTACGCAGAGGAATAAAATGAGAACTCTTCGTTAGAGACTACCTCAAAAATTGATTCGTGTCTCCTTGTCGTCAGGGGCAATCCAACAATGAAATCCATCGAAATGACCTCCCATTTCGGTTCTGTAATAGCGTGTGGCTATAGTAATACTGCTAGATGTCTATGTTCAGCCTTCAAATCTAGGTACCATCAATGTTTTATGTCCAATAAAGTCCTTGACTTCTTTGTACCAGTCATCATCGCACTATAAAGTTAGAATCTTTTCAGGTAGATTCATCTAAAGAGATATCACAAAAAATATGCATGGTATTCGACTCAACGCATCCCCACTCTGTTCATTGTTCCCTTTATGTAAGTAATATTGAAATCATACTCGCTAATAAATTTCGACCAACATCGTTGTCACGCGTTCAAGCCGCTTTGCAAAAAGATGTGTTGTAGTCCACAGTGGTTCATTTTTAGTTCGAATTTCCATCCAATTTGGTAATGTCTCTAAATTATCAAGGCATATACAATGGCTAACAACTCCAAATCATGCGTTGCATAATTCTCCTCATGCTATCTCATCTTTCTCAAGATGTAAGCGATCACTCGACCATCTTGCATGAAGACCCCACCTAAGCCTTCCTTGGATGTGTCAGTGCATACCAAGAAGTCTACATCCATGTAAGGGAATTTTAGTATCTGTTTCGTTATCAATAGCTCCTTGAGCCTTCGAAATGCCTCTGTGCATTTCTCGGTCCAAACATAATTGTTGTTCTTCTTCTACAATTCTGTAATCGGATTTGCTATCCTTGAGAAAACCCTCGACGAACCATCGATAGTATCCTACTAAACCCTTGAAGCTACACACTTCTGGGACATTCATTGGTGTAGGCCATTCCATAATATCCTCGACCTTTGCTGGATCCACTATGATACCTTTTTCGAAGATGACATGCCCTAAGTAGTGAATCTTTGATTGATAAAAAGAGCATTTAGGCAATTTCCTATACAATTTGTTCTCTCGCAAACACTGTAGTACCAAGCGCAAGTGCTCATCATGCTCCTCCATCATTCAAGAGTAAATAAAAATATCGTCAATGAATACTTTGATGAACTTGTCTAGGTATTCATGAAATGCCCCATTCATCAAACTCAAAAATGCCCCCAAGGTGTTCGTCAATCCAAATGGTAAAATAATAAAATCGTAATGTCCAAACCTAGTCTTAAAGGTGGTCTTAGGGACGTCATCGTCCTTGATCCATAACTGGTGATACCCTTATCTCAAGTCAATCTTTGAAAACACCGTTGCGCCTTTCATCTAATCAAACAGATAATCAATCCTTGGCAACGGATACTGATTCTTGATCATTGCTTTGTTCAATCGATGATAGTCAATGCAGAGTATCCATGACCCATCCTCATTTTGTATGAAGATAACAGGCACACCCCACAGTGACACACTTGGACATATAAGTCATAGGTCCAAAAACTCCTTCAGTTGCATTCTCAACTCCTATAACTTCGGGGTTGAAATCTAATAAGGAGTTCTTTCTATCGGTTCAGCCCCTGGTTTTAGGTCTATTATAAATTCCAATTCCCTCTCTGGTGGAATCCCAGGAAAATCCTCAGGAAATACCTCAACAAACTCTCTCGCCACTAGAAGATGTTATAGACCTTCCGCTATTCCCTTCTCGTTTAATGTAAGGATCGCATAAATCTTACATCCCTTTCACATGCTCTTCCATAGATGCAAGGAAGAGATGAACCTCAGGGAAAATCCCTGGTTCTGACCTACAATCAACGTCTCTATCCCTCATCATCGACCAAGCTCAATCATTTCATCTTACAGAGTATCACCCCATGTGATTCCAACTAGTCCATACCGATCGCGTTCTCATAAGATCTAAAGATCGTGATGTACAAGTTGGCCCTCGTAACAAACTCTCCCAGGTTAAGGCTACAACCCGTAACCTTCCCTCCAACCTTCTGTTTGGATCTTGAATTCATTTATACAAATCTAAACTCACCCTGTTCAATTTCCTTTACCTTAATTTGTTTTAGCGTTGCACTAGAAATAAAACTCTCTGTAACACCGGGATCTATCAAAATACTAATGGTCTCATTAGCGATAGTAAGGAGTCCGTTAATGAGGCGTTGGTCATCGAGGTGTAGTAAAAGTTGATCTTCTCTAGAATCCATGATATTATGGTGAATTTCTAGTTGGTGTCTGATTCTGTTGTGCACCAGATGACACTTGCCCCATGGGTCTCACTGGAGTCCTACTTTGAACCCTGCTAATAAGCTCCTCCTCTGCTATGAGGGTCTTCTGAATGGCCTCATGCAAGTTTTGAGGCATCAAGATACTAACCTTTACACGAATGTTGAGATTAAGGCCAAACGTGAACCTGTTGATCTTAAGTTTCTCGGTATTCAAGTGCAGAGAATACTGAAGAAAATCCAAAAATGGGCCTCGTACTCGGGCACCGTATGACCTCCCTGTCGTAAGGCGTTGAACTCATTGAGCTGACACTCATTTAATTCCTTAGAAAGATACCTCTCCTAGAACCGTTCCTTGAACAATTCCCATGATAGGTCTTCGATGACCATGTTCAATTGCGGCAGGAGCGTCTTCCATCATAGAAGAGTGCTCCCCTTCAATGGAAAGACCGCCATGTGGACCTTCATGTTGGAGGTATAGTCATGAAGTGAAAAGCACATCTCAATATTCTCCAACCATGCCTCAATGGCTGTAGCATTTGGGGCACCAAATAACTTGGGAAATATGACCTTCTTGAGTTGACAGTGAATACTAACAGTACTGGCTAGGTGCATTGTGGACCCTCAGGGGTAGAGGTGCCCTGGCTCATCTCAATATAGGTCTTGAATCAAGGCCTCTAACAATATCTACAAGGACCTTATCAGACCATCATCATCCCTTAAAAAAATTGAATCCAGACCAAGGGCTTGTTCTTCCCCCTTGGGGGTTAGATTTTGAGGATGTGTGCACTTCTGGAGGCATCACACCTCCTTCTATGACACCATGTTGCGAACTTTTGAGGCATCCGCTAATCAATATCATCACATGGACACGTTTAAGTTTTAATTAGTGCTAGGTTATTACTCAAGGGTTTACTGTAGTGGAAAGCATGGCAATCCATAGTCGCAGGGTTGAACCCACTCTGATACCATATGTAATGACCCCGTTGTTATGACTACAAGTGGCGCAAGGAAGGGCAATTTTTTTTTTTTAAGTAGGAAGGCTACAATGACAAAAGTTAAACCACAGAACTTGATGATGAACGCCACACACGCAGATCAGGCAACGAACAACAACGACTCATCACACTAGCACATCATGCAACTAGACGATACATGCAATAATCATTCGACAGATAAAAATCACTACCCTCCCAACGCAAGTAAGAAAACACATACAAGATAAAGGACAACATCAACAAACTTGACACAACGAATTTGACAACCAATAACTAGAAGCCTCTACGGTGAGCAAAGCCAAACACTTTGAGGCGTTACAGAACCAAGTACCAACATCAATTACAACAAACAAACAACCACATTGGGAAGCACAAGAATATGTCTCGTTTATCATTCGCTTCTATCTGTCAGGGTGCGAAAACGATCCCCTCATCAGGAGTCATGTCATCACGAGGCGATAGGAATGACAATAACCATGGAGCAACATAACATATCTATACCTTAACCCAAGCTAAAACAACCGTGCTAGGAAACTGAATTAATTGTCTAAACACATGATGACTAACCCTAGCACCCAATCGACAAGTCAACAAGACAAAAATGAATCTGACGACTATAACATTCATACAACACATTAATTTCCTTATGCAACAAAATCAATCTGTACACATTAAAATAATTATTATTAAAACAATTAGTTCATTGTAATTAATTTCCAATTTCGACATCAGATAAGTATTTTCCTAAGGAGGGATTCACCATCTTTTAAACTGAAACAAATATGGAACATGCCTTTTAAAACAATATAAAACATGTCTTTTTTTAAAAATTGAATATGTTATCTTTTAAACTGCAACAATATAACAAAATTGCTATCTATGGAACGCATTTAAAAATTGCTATCTATATAATATTACTATATATATATATATATATATATATATATATATTACTGTATATATATATATATATATTACTGTATCACATTAGATATAAAAAAGTTGTCATTGCATATTAAATTATCTAGTTATACACAACATACAACACATTCGACAAAGTCATTGTCATTACATATATCTTTGTCACAAATTACGTATTAAGGTGTTGACACTAACATCGCTATAATTATATCACTAGCACAAAAAACACTCTCAATAAAGATTAATAAGATCATTGTCAATATATATACAAGGTCGTTGTCTAAATAAAATTAAATCACATGCTAAGAGATCGTATGATATAAATCAATTGTATGGTGTATGCATGTAAGTCACAGGATATATATAATTAATTCACATGATATAATTCGCTATGTAGAAAAGATGAAATTGCTGGGTAAAAAGGATTAATCTATGTCCTTCATATGTAAAAATGTTGTCTAAAAATAAGTGATAATGTTGACCGTAAATTATATAAATTATAGATTATATAATTATGTATATAAGTCCCCTTTAAATATTTTATAGTCTATAAATTATAGTAAAAAAATGTAGTCATAAAAAAAAGGGGAGTCGCTGCCATTCATTGCCATTCACATATAAAAAGGGATTCGCTAACATTCGTAAATAGACACGGGCTAAATTTATTTAACATATTGTCTATTAAATATGCTAAGGTTGTTTTTCAGATATATGTTATGGCTTTTGTTAAAGGTATGATATCGTTGAGATTAATTATATGTTATTTCTTTCTTTTAGTATATGATATTTCATAGTTAAATATATGATACCGTAGATATAGATATATGATATCGCAGATTTAAATATATGTTCTCGAAGAGTTACAGATATGATGACACGGATTTAAGTAAATGAGATGGCAAAGTTTTATATATATAATATCACAGAGTTTAACATATGATATACATTGATATGTACAAATAAGGTATCACATAATATACCATTAAATCGTTGTCAAAGGAACGCAGGTAAAAATCTATAAGGTAAAATCGCTATCATAAGGTAAATCATCGTCAACAGTAAACACTGTCTAGTGAAGATATTGTTTTCCAGCATTAAATATTCTCAAAGTCAGAATATATCATTGTTGTCTATTTAAAATAAAATCGCAAAGTTATAAGTACGATAGTTGTCTATTTAAAATAAATTCGCAGAGTTAAAAATATCATTGTTGTCTATTTAAAAGAAATTCACAAGTTAAAAATATCATTGTTGTCTCTTTAAAATAAATTTGCAGAGTTGAAAATGTCATAATTGCTGAGTTAAATAATGGAAAGTGATGAGTTAAAACATGATATTTGCTAAGTTTAAAAACTGGAAATCGCCTAAAGAAAACGATATTTGCTGAGCTAAAAACTGCTGAGCTAAAAACTGGAAATCGCTGAGTTAAAAAAAATATGGTATTTGTTGTGTATAACACCAAGAAAAATGCCCAGGGTGATACCTTGGCTAGGCATTCGCTAGCTATATTTGCATCCATAGTAAAATCACTTACATATATATAAAATCACATACTTAATATTAAATCGTAGCCACCTATGTATACATATAAAATAAAAATGCCTCTATATATAAAATCGCAGTCGCTATAAATTACAATATCAGTCACTACATCTTAAAAAAACACAGTCAATAAAGTACACCACAGTCAACACATGTAAATCACAATCAAAATAACAAACCAAGCACTGAAATTCATCATTAAAATCACAGAGATGATATCCAACAAAGTGTTAGGATTTATCAATAAAATCGTAGAAGTTATACCAATCAAGCACTGGGTAATATGCCAAGAAATTGCAGAGATAAGCACAGAGATAATCAAACAAAAATGCAGAGATACTCAGCACAAGAAGGCACAAGGACCAATCATTCGGAAATGAATCAATCAAACACAAGGATACTGATTCACCAGAAGGCACGATGATTACATATTAATCATAAGAGAAAAAAACAGAGATAATTAAGGGATAGATGGTTGGGTGAATTTAACCTTCACTTATTATCCATGCATAGGAAAGCATGGCATTTGAATCTATAGGTATTTAAACCCCGGAGTGACGACCATTGATTTGGCTCCTAGCCGACTGCTTAGGCACGGACTAATAACTAAAGGGATAAGGGAAAAACTCAAATTTCTTCATAATAATCAGTAAAACAAACATAGAGAAGTCATTGCAATCGGAGTTTGGGTTCGCCATGGGAAATCAATTCAAAATACAGTGAACATAAGGCTAGGATGACCTTAAGTTATTTGATTACAAAATGCTGAATAAAACAAAATCTTTAACACAGTAGAAATATAGTATTGAAGGTGTAGGAACAATATTAAACTACCATTCAAAATATACACATCCATACCATAGCCAAATGTGAAATCTTCGAGTTGTTGTCCCGTGCGTGCTCCATCTATCTCTTGCTTTCCAACCGATGTGACCTCACCGATACCTCCCAACCAACGCTAGGGGTACTCTTCTTCCCATGAGCCTCCCGGGTGGCAAAGGGACCACAAACACTATACCAGATAACTACTAGCACCTAGATCACCTTGTAAGGTCGAGCTACCACCCGTTACCCGAGCTCGGTATCCCCATTTCGACAAGAGAAAGTTCAGTCAAGTAAAAGTTTTGTAGCGTAATGTTACGCCAAAACATGAGATCTATACTCCTCCTCCTCCATCCTTTTTATAGAGTTTTCAAGTAATTAGTTTCCCAAATTATCATTAAATTCCTTTTTTATTTAATTAATTAGGAAAATCCTCCCCCATACACATGTCGCACAATCCCCTAGTTGCACTAGAAAATTAATTTGATTAGTTATTTAATTATTCCTATTTCCCTCATCCACCTAAAATTATTCCTAAAAACGCTCCTTGGTATCCCAAGATTCCCTTAAAAATCTTAAATTACTTATGCCTTACTTAATTCCTATTTGAGTTCATAAATATCAAGTTCCCAAAGAAAGATTCCTCACTAAGTTAGACATTCATCTTTTTCTTTATGTTTCCCCTTTTCTTTAGGTTTCCCCTTTTTCTTTAAGTTTCCTATTTCTTTTAAGTTTCCCTCTTTTTCCTTTTTAACTAAAAATCAATTTAGAAAGTGTAGACAAAACAACCATTTACCCTTTTTCCTTTTAACTAAAATTAAATTAGCAAAAAAAAAAAAAAGACAACCATTTCCCTTTTTAAAATTTTATTCCCCCATTATAATTTGACTTTAATAAATAAATTTGAATTTCTTACCCCCCTTCTTATTACATGTTTTTTTTTATTATTATTATTATTATTATTGACTACATGTTCTACTTAGACCTAGGATTTAATTTCACTAGGTTGGACGACATTTTTATTAGGGAAAAAATGTTTTTAAATCTTGCTTAACACATCATTCATTTTAAGGCCAACTAGGTTTATTCACTTACTAGTTAAAATCACGACATTCCCTTCAGGATGCACTAGATGCTCCAACGATGCCACTCGCCTCTTTCTATTTTCCTGGCATGACGTGCCCTTCAGGACGCATTACGTGCTCCAAGGGTGTCACTCACCTCTTTTTATTTTCCTTGTGCGATGAGCCCTTCAGGACACACTACGTGCTCCAAGGATGCCACTCACCTCTTGACTGACTTTGGTAGACGTCAAACCCCTAGAGTCAATACTCTATCAGGTGATCGTGTGGGAGACTAAGGGCCTCTAAGGAATAAGTCACCTTCCTTATTGCATGCCCCTTAGAATCATCGTGAGTGACTGACACAGTCTGTCCTCACGGCATCCTGGGTCTTCTCTAACTAGGTAATCTTTAACCTACAGTTTGAGCCACGACAGGAGTGTTAGTAGGTTGTGGCAGGGATGTTTCCAAAAATCTCCCTCAAAGTATCTGGTTGTCCTACGTGACCCCTCTACTGCACATGTGATTCTGGTCAGAAATCTATCGTCATCCTGCATCCATCAACGAATCATGTCAACAATAATAATCAATCATCATAACATCTAATCATATGCACATATGTGATATCAACAACATTAAAACCCCAATAATCCACTCCCTGACTCGATCCATAGTCTAAGGGGTTTCACTGATGCCTCTTCATCCTCAATGTCCAAAGTCTTGCACACTCAGGAGGACCTAGTCAATATCACCTGTCTATGTAAATACAATAAAATAACATATCATCTTATCCATAATGTCTCATCATCATAATCAAACGACTAATAATATAATAATTTGGATCACTTACAAACAAGTGTCCTCAAAGAATAAGTTCTCTCAGAGAACGCAAGAGAGGGATGTTACACACCATATGAAAATTGAGATTGACTTAAATCATAAGAAAACTTAGCAGCACTGTAATTAATGAGACATTTTCTAGTTTGAGTTGTGGTTTTAAGCACTAACATATTCAATCTTCCTTTCTCAAAATCTAAAGTAGAAAACAATTTGGTTTTGGAAATTCCTTGATATAATTTAGGAAATAAGTCTTGCTTAATATTTACATTCTTATTCTTCATTTTCCAATATTTAGAACTTATTTCTTTCTTGGCCTCTAAAGATTATTCTCCTCCTTGAATATTGAAGTTGCCAATAATTGTAGATGGAATAAATTCCATTGTAAAATCTATCTCTCTTGATGTGGTGTCTGGTACAATTTCCAATGCTTGGATAAGATATTTGAATATCTCTTCTAGCTTCTACATCTTTGATTTCTCTTGCTTTGATTTTGAAATTTTTGAAGACTTGAGAAGCTCCTTTTATTAGACTTTTCATGTTTTTGTGGAGTCTCTATGTATGTTGGTTGAGATGGTTGAAATGCCTTCTATATCTGACCATGTATAATATTTTGTACATACTCCTAGCTATATCGATTCCTTAATTTCTCCAGTTGAGGTTGAATCTGATGCTCATATAATGACAAATACGCCACAATCCTTTTGGTAGAAACAATGGAATGTGGATCATAATGCCATATTTCTCCCTGTTGAAAAATCATCTCCTGCAATAAACTTTCTACTACCTCCATAGATTCCATGTTATTCACAACAAAAGGACCTAATTCCTTTTTCAATTTAAATGTAGCCTTCCTTTTATTTCACACAAAATTGACTTGATCAAAATTCAATATTTGTCTAATATATTCTAGGGAAAAAATTCTTAGGGTTAGAAATTTTGGCAATTTAAATAACTTAACTTCAACACCATATATTTTGATCTATGTATAGTATTGAAAAAAAAATCAATCACCCACCTTTGTATTTGAAGAGAAATGTATTAATTCTTCAAAGTCTAAAGAAAACCTATAAGGAACCTTTTCATGAAAAAGAGCATAAGCCATGTCCATGAATTGATCAATAAACTCTAAAAATACAACATTTTGAGGTTTCTTCCTAATCAATGAAGTCCAATGAATCATTGATATTAGATTTAAAGCCTCATATTTTTTTTTCAATTCCAAATGTTGAAACTTTGCTTGGAAATACAAAAGCATGTGAACTAGATAGGACTGGAATCTACAAAATCTACTAATTGTAAACTTTAGCAATGGATAGTGAAATGTTTTGGCTAGATGTTGGGAGAACTTGAATCTAGTTACTGACTTAATTATAGAGGGGTAAATGGATGAGATAAACCCTAAAAAAATCTCAGCGACCAATTTATCATTATCATAACCCAAAATGGAACACATCATGTTGATAACTTCTCTGGAAATTTCTAGGAATAAGCTACTCTCGTAGGTATCATATTTTTGAGGGGTAGTTGCATCTTTATTTAAATAAGGCTATCATAGGTTTTTTTCTTCTGAGAGTTTATTTGGTTGTACATGGAAATTATGTTTTCCTCACTTAAAGGTTGACTTTATGGGGTTTTTATAACCTTTAACATATCAGATATTGAATGTGAATCTATCTTAAACATAATTGACCCATTCTTTGATACAATTGAGCTTGGTGAAGGTACATAATTCAACACACACCAGGACACAAATGATAGGAAATTATAAGTCTGGGGACAATGTATTTTGCTAGGTCTGACTCCCATACATGATAATGATATTGTTAATTCTTGGGATGCTCAAGGGAAAATTTATGCAATTCATACAAATCAAAACTTACCTAGGTATCATAAATTTCACAATCTTTGTTACCTATATCTATTTTGTTTACAAATAGGGTTCCTTTGTTTCCTTTATATTTATAGGACTTCATTGTTTTAAAATAAAACAAGGAATTTAACTGACAAAAGTTACCCAGTATTGTTCATGACGATTGATTAACTCGATTAATAAGATAACTATAAATTCTTGTGTCATTTCTTCTTTTCCTAGTTGCTTTTCTGTAACAACCCTAGTTAAATAGTTGCATAAGGTTTATCAAGTATAGTTAATTAAATAATTAACTCTCCTAGTGTGTATTAGTTAAATAAAGATTATTTATTAATAATATTAATTAGTTAATTATTTATTTATTTGTTGATTAATTAATTAATTTATTAATTAACACATTTAAGGTTTGGGTAAAGAATTAAAGGCTTAATAATTTTAATTTATTTATTAGAAAACTTAAACGTATGAAGGATAAGGCATTAAATGGATGGATAGGGTATTGAATGGAGGGATAAGGTATTGAATGGAGGGATAATGTGGGTGGCATTAAAGGAAGGAGGAGGTGGTGAATAGGGGAGGATATGAGCAGGCAGAGGCATTCGGGAGAAGGACCTTTGGAAATTTGGAGGAAGAAAGCAACATTTGGGGATTATGGACTGTATGTGTTTGCTGGTTGGATATTTTCTAGTTTGGAAGTTTGGGTGGACTGTTACAGGGGTGCACCAGGTTGTTGGGAGATTTGGGCTCGGTGGCCAGGAATCCTCACGGAATCCTAGAGCTAAGGAGTCGGACAAGCTCTGTTCCTAGCTGGCAGGGAGGAAAGATTCAGTTTTGGGCAGAGTTCGAGCAGAACAGCAGAGAGGACAACCAGAGAATTGGAGAATTAACATCAGACAGAGGTATGTATTTTAGTGATTATTATGTGTTATGTGATGGATACGTAATTTTATTTTCATGCTGTTCATAAACAAAATTTATGCTGAATAAATTATGATTATATGTTGATGATTAAATTTTATATGACATAATTTCTTTATTCTTCATTTAGCTTGTGTTTTATAAGGCTCTGTGGGGACAGAGACCTTACACATGGTATCAGAGCCTGGTTTCAGAACTGAATCCTGCGCTTGACCACCCACTTAACTGTGCAATCTACTCCTTTTCCCCAAAATTTTGGATGAATTAAATATAGCTATGATGAAAGATTTCACATCTAAATGATAAAATAAAAGTATTTTGCAAAGGAAGCAATGTTAAAGAAATAGAAGATGTTAAAGAGTAACAACCAAATGGAAAATTTGGAAACAAATATGCCTACAAAGTATCAAATACTCCAATCTATACAATATATAGAGGAATGAAAACTTCACCTACAAATCTAAGTAACAATCCAATAACCGAACACTCTGCAAAGAGCCATTAGCCATTCACTTAAAATAAAAGGATTAAAAGAGCCAAGCCATAAATTGTCCAATAGAAATAACCTTGGTAATAAAAATGATGAAACAAACCTAATCTTCACAAACCACATGCCCTCCAAAAGAAAAAGATTCAATTATACTTTAGGTATTGCAGAGAACCAAAAAAAATAAAAAAATAATAGAAATGAGACCCAATCTCAGTCTGTCAACCACAGACCGTGAGCTGAGCCAAATCATAACATATCACAAGGTTTCACCCAAGAGACCTTACATACGGTTTTGGCACGTTCTGTGAATATTGCATGTGATTCATCAAAGAAAGGGCATTGCCTGCCATTTTCTGGATTAGAAGTCTCTTTACCCTTGTAGAGATTGACCAAGTTCTTCCACTTGCATTTATACTTCTCTGAGCTCATCCTGAAACCCTTCTCCTTCATTATCAAAGAGATGAGTTCCCACAAAGTCTCGTTCCTCTTTGTATGAGTGAAGTCCTTCTCAAGCTCAACCCTGATGGCAATGAATTCCTTGGTCTCGTTGAATCCCCACTGAGGAATCCTATCATCCTTCTTGATGTTGTTGTTGGGGCCACTGCCACCAACACCATTATTGGTAACAACAATTTTATTATTAGATGTTGCAAGGTGGTCTCCAGATGAGATTTCCACTGGGGGAGTTAACAATAGGTATCACATTTCTTGGACCTTCTACACACTGCAAAAAAAAAATAATATTTATGCAAAGCCAGCGCCCATGGACCAATGCCTAACACAAGTTGGCATCAAACCACAAGCCACAACACAATGTACAAATCAAAGGCAAATCACATGGAGAAGGAGCCCACCGAGGGAAGTCATAGTGCTCTACGCGATGTGCCACTATTGAGCTCACAACCATAACAAACAAACCAATGCCCATGGACCAACGCCTAACACAAGTTAGCATCGAACCACAAGCCACAACAAAATGTACAAATCAAAGCCAAATCATATGGAGAAGGAGCCCACCGAGGGCAGTCATAGTGCTCTACACGATGCGTCACTGTTGAGCTCACAGCCACAACAAACAATCCAGAACCCAAGCACCAACACCAGTGCTCAAACCACACACAAGCCACCGAGGAGCTAGTTCTACGTGCACAATGTGTCAAACCCAAAACCCAAAACCTAGAGCCCAAGCATGCCAACGCCAAACACACAATACAACACCCAAGCGAACAACCACAGGGAGGAGCCCACAGGTATTTACTCTGGTTCTGAATCATAACACATAGAAGGCAAGAAGGCACCAAGGGAAGAGCCCAGGAGAGGGAACTCAGAAGCCTAAGTTGTGCAGTGCATGCCTTCTCCGCAAAAAAAAATAAAATAACACATAAATAAATAAATAAAAATAGCCCACAGGCCTAGCTTGTTTACCACGCAATATCATACAACCACAAAGAACACAACAAAAAAAAATGTCTCAAATCCTGGCACACCAGGCGCTAGCACCTAACACAAGTGGTATCCTTGAGCTCACAGCCACAACAAACAAT
>SNQJ01S0016546.1:25558-41361 GCA_010110895.2 Picea sitchensis | reverse complement strand
CATCTTCTCTTTTGATGTAGCATTTTCTTCCAAAAACTCTGAAGTGCTTCACATTTGTTGGTATTCATTTCCATAGCTCGTAGGGATTTTTGTCAGTGTTGTTTCTGAACTTTACGTTGTTTTGAATCTGAACTGTTGTATGCACTGCCCATGTTCAAAATATATCTAGCAATTTGGAATCCATTAGCATTGTTCAAGCCATGTCTTGTACTTTCATGTTCTTTCTTTCAACAACTCCATTCTATTGAAGTTTCCTAGCAACAAATAATTTCTTTTTTATTCCATGACTGTTGCAGTATTCCATCAATTCCTTTGAAGTGAACTCTCCTCCATTATCAGATCTCAAGAATTTGATTGTTGAATCCATTTAATTTTCAACCATTTTCTTGTAGATATTAAAGTTTTCAAAATATTCTGACCAAACTGCAATCATTCTTTTATAATCATCAACTAATAACATAAAATATTCTCACCTTTTAAACCCTTTGTTGTAGTTGGTCCAACTATATCAGTGTGTACAATTTCTAGTGGTCTTGTCACTTAATATTTCTTTGATTTGAACATGGTCTTTGTTTTATTTCCTTGTTGACAATGCTTGTATAAAGTGTTGGTTGGTTTCATAATCTGGGGCATTTCTCTGACTGCTTCTCTTTTGTTGACTTCGACAAGGTTATCAAAATTTATGTGACCCATTATTTCATTCCATAGCCAACTTTCATATTCCTTTCCTAGAAAACACTTTTTATTTCCAATTTCACTTAACACATATATGTTGCTTGAAGTTCTTGTAGTTGTAGAAATCAATTTTTCTAAACCTTCGTTTCCTATCTCACACTTTTGTGAATCGAAAGTAACTTTATGACCTTGGTCACACATTTTACTCACACTTAGTAGATTATGTTTCATATATTCTATTAGTAGAACATTTTTTGCCTTTGTATTCTTGTTCCCAATTCTGACTGTGGCTTTTCCAATGATTTTAGATGAATCATCATTTCTGAAGGAGATGATCCATCTCTTTCCTTTATTAATGTATGAAACCTGTCTATATCACCTATCATGTGTTTTGAATAGTCACTATCAACATAGCAACCATGTTTCTTCTACTTAGCTTGTAGAGTGAGTGTACATTCTTCATTTCTATACTGATTCTTCTTTCTTATCCATGTCATTTTCTGAGGTTCATGTTTGTGACTGTTGTTATTCTATTGTTGTTCTCTAGGAGGGACTGCCATTCTACAATCTTTGACCATGTGTCCAAAGTTGTTACACTTGTAACATTCCACTTCAGTGCTCAAATATTAAAACTTGTTGTAATTTCTTCTTTGTGTTTGATTATGCCTTCTTAGATAACCCTTTTGTGTATGAATTTTAAAGTTTTTTATGTTCCTATTTTTATCTCTACAATTCACATCTTTATGTCCAAAATTATTACATGCATAACATAAGCCAAAAAATATAGTTTGATACCTGGGAGTTGAAGATATTCCAAAAGGAGGTGCTCTTATGAATCCTTCTTCTTCATGAGGCCTATGTATCTATTGTTGATTCTGAAATCTGAATCTTCTCTGTGGAGGAGTGTCTCTGTAGTCTTCCTTTTATATCTTCCTATTCCCTTTGATTATTTTTGCATATCTTTTTGGATATGTTTCTTGCTCTTTTGTTCTGGAGCTTGATACCTTTTCTCTTTGATTTTATCCAAGTCTGAACTTGTCAAGATGATGTTTTTGACTACTGATAATGTCATCCAAAACTTTTGAGCTATTCTACATATTTTTCTTTTGAATATCCTTTCTTAATGTGACAATCTCTGCTTCCAAATTTCCAATGATCATGTCCTTTTCTTCTAGTTGTTCTTTGTGCGCTTCTTCAATTCTTTTATCTTCTTTTATTTGAACCTTTAAATTTTTTATCATTTGCTCTAGTTCTTGAGTGTCTTCTTTCTTGTCTAGTTTCTCTTGTAGTCTCTTGCTTTTCTTCTTTTCTCTTCTAATAACTTCTATGGCACACATCAATTCTTCTCGGTTGTCAACTTATGCCTCTTCAATTTCTTCTTAGACTTCTACATATTCTTCTTAGGCTTCTTCATATTATTATTTGGAGTCTTCTTTATCAGATTCTTCTACTGTCATGAATATAACTCTTTCTGTCTCATTGTCAGTGACTTCACCTTCATCTGATGATGAGATGTCTTCTTTGGTACATAATCTTTTCTTGAAAACTTTCTTTGTATTTCTTTTTCATTTATATGTTTGTTTTCCTTTTTATTAACCTTCACTATTTCTCTTTTTCTTATGAGGACATTTGTTAGCAAAATGACAAATACTATCACAATTAAAACAAATTAAAAGAAGCTTACCTCTATACCTACCGTCGGTTCCCTTGTTCAATCATTTGACGAAGTTGGCCACTTCTTCATCATCTTCCGAGACATCACTGTTGTTTCTATTTTATTCTTGTTCCTTTTCCTTTTACTTTGATCTTTTGGATGCTTCTTTTACATCTAGATTTTCTTATTCAGTTATCAATTCATATGTTGTGAATATTCCATGTTGTTCATCCATGATTATTGAGTTTAGACCTAATCTTTCTTCTAGTGCTAATATCTTAGGGTCAAATATCATAGGAAGAGATCTTAGTACCTTTTGAACAATTACAGATTCTTCAATTTCTTCTTCCAATCCTATGATTGCATTCACTATTTCATCGACTCGTAAGAGGTAGGCTGCAATATTCTCATATTCCTTCATCTTTAGTTGTTCGAACTGACCTCTGTAAGTTTGAATCTTTGTTTCTTTGACTTTTGAATCTCCTTCATAAATATTTTGAATCTTGTCCCAAATCTATTTAGCAGATTTACAATGTACAACCTTGGTAAATACCATTTCACTGAGACCATTCAAAAGTGCATTTGTGTCTTTGGAATTATTCTGACTGAGTTTCACTTCTTTTTCATTTGTTGGTGGAACTGTTGTTGCTTTGTATCCATCTATAATTGATTTCAAATTTTCAAATCCCTGTGCTTGTATATATGTCTTCATCCTTATGCTTAAAAAAACATACTTCTATCCATCAAACTATGGTCTTCCATTTTTGTAAAAGTTTTTTCTCTCCATGATCTACCCTTCAATGGTTAAACTGATTTATTAATGAACCTGCTCTGATACCAATTGTTGGATTACTTAGAGGGGGGGTGAATCAGTAATAGAGAAATTATAATCCTTTTTAAACCAAATAATCCAAGCGTTATATCAATGTAGAATTATCATCCAAAAATGAGCAATGAACAAATGAAAAATCATACGCATACACAGTACACCAGTGTTTTATGTGGAAACCCAAAGCTGGAGAAAAACATAGAATGTTTTTTCTTATATGTCTTGAATAATTACATTCATTGGAAGCACCAACTTTCTCTATTTTCCAACTGCAACTAGAAGGAGGTTCCAACCCCCTAGTTTCTTAGGATACAACCCTAGGGAAAATCCAACTCCCCAATTCTCTAGCTACAACTGGAAGGTGTCTACAACCAGAAGGATTCTACAACCCCCTATGTTCTCCAGCTACAACTGGAAGGTGGATACAACCACATGTCCTTGACCTGGCCAGCCACCCTGAAGTAGAAGTAGAATTATGGAACCAATGTCACACTATCAATATGAGATATAATGTTTTAAATATGTACCAATAAACCTGAACCATGCATCAACCATGCATAAACCTGTACCTCAACCTGTAATCAACCTGTACCATAAACAAGTGCATCAACCATGCACCAACCTGTACCTTAACCAAAATACCTCATCGATTTCATCATCCAAATATGATTTGTAACTCTATAATACACCTAGTTTATATGTTCACATGCTTGAAAAACTTTCTTAACTTTAACAACAAGAGACTAGAATTTTCATCAAACTTTTCTTTAGTCTCACATGACTAGTTTTGCATTAGTCAACATCCCTAACTTGAAATAATAATAACTTTGTGCCTGTAATGAATAAATATATGAAATTGATACACAATGTTATCCAATGTATTTTATGCAATTCCTCCATGTTTCACTACTTGGAACCTCTCAAAGAAGGCGTTATAGAAAAAATGGCATACCTTTGTTAATTCTGGCTTATTCTAGAGAGCGACCTTGTAGAGCGTGCCCCACACGAAATATTTTTTGAATAGATATGAAACTGTTAAAAAGAATACTAAAGAATGTACACTAACCAACACATTTGGGATTAATAAATTTGGATTTTTTATGAATAATTTATGACATTTTTACCCGAATCACCTGTTTTAGACTAGTTTCAAGACTAGCCACAAACCCTATTTTCCATGGAGTGTAACTCCAAAAATACAACAACCCACAAGTTGAACTTTTTACCATAGATACTTGGATATGTTTCCTCAATGGAATAGCAATTTCAGGGTTTGAATCATTATAGAAAAAAAAATTATTGCAAAAATGGTGAGATGGCCTGTAAATAACATACCCTAGAAAGCATCATCAAAATAATTTATCCTTCCTTGAATTCAGACCTTCTTTTCTTCATCTTCCCTCAAAAATTCGAATCATATATCCTTTGGTTACCTCAGAAACTTATAGATATTCAATATGCTCAAGTTTGATCTAAAATTAAATAGCCTTGCCTCTTATTTATACTCTCCAAGTAGCTTCCTTAAAGACATCTTCTAGGTCACTTTGCCCACCTTCCTTATTTTAGGATTAACCCACTTCTAATTTCTCCAATAAATTTATTATTTAAATAATTTATTTTCTATTCACTTTGAATTATAGTACACTCATCATTTCACTTTATTATTTACCTTCTAAAATCTCTTAAACCACTTTGACTACTTTGACCTTTTGGGGCTTCTAGATGACATATGAGGGTCCAACTTCATAAGGCCATAACTCTCAAACCGTGAGGAGATATGTGGTGTTCCACATACCACTAGAAATGGAATGACATGTACTATCCATATAGAACAATATTACCTAAAAATATATAAAAAATCGTACCATTATCCATCAAACAAACTAGGGTCCATTACCCAAACCTGGGTTCTCCAACTTCTCATGGCCATAACTCTCTAACCATGAAGAGTTATGTGGCATTGCACATCCCACCGGAAATGGAATGAAAAGTAGCATCCATCTAGGATAGTTTCACAGACAAATTAACTCACCTTCATCTCATTATTCCACAAATAATCATGGGTTCTCTAACTATACTTCTAGGATAACTCAATCTACAAGCGTCTTCCCGTGAGGAATTTCACCATAATGGGACCACTTTGGAGTTCATCCATTTTTACTTATTATCAACCATGAAAAGAAAATAATGAGTCATATTTACATTAAACAAACTTGGGTCCATTACCCAAACCTTTGTGCTATCGATATTTCTTCAAGGGTTGACATCAATGACAACCAACCTTAATCAACAATATCCCCCTTTGGCATTGATGGAAACACTTTGATGAAAAACTGAAATTATGTCATGCAATACTGAAGCCATATCACTCATGCTCCCCCTGGAAACATGCCTCTACCCTCTACATCTATGTGACCATTGCTCCCCCTGGAACTATGCCTATGTCCTCTGCATCTCTCTGACCATTTCTCCCCCTGGAACCATGCCTCTGTCCTCTACATCTGAAGAATCTCTCCCCCTTTGTCATCAATGGAAAAAGTATATTTCCATCCGGGGTTGCTCCCCCTGACTGAATTTTCCTTTTTATGGTGCTTCCTCGTGTACATCAAAGACATATAAGATAATCATTCAACAACATTCATTTTGGAGTAGAAATAACTCTGAGTCTCTGGCAAAGATACTCAAAGGATTCCCATGGAAGTGGTTTTGTAAAGATGCTTGGCACTTGTTCTTTTGTGCCCACATACTCAACTCTGATGTTATTTTCTACAACCTTCTCCCATAGAATGTGATACTTGATTGGAATGTGCTTCATCTTGGAGTGCATCACCAATTTCTTTGAGATGTTGATGGCGCTTGTATTATCACAATAGGTTGAAATGGGATCATCATACTCAACCTGTATATCTGTCAAAGTTTGTTTCATCCAAAGAACCTGTGTACAACATGATGTTGCTGCAATATACTCTGCCTCGGCTGCAGATAAAGATATTGATGATTATTTCTTGCTTATCCATGATACTAAACACTCACCCAAGTAGAACATTTCTCCACTAGTGCTTCGTCAGTCTTCAATAGAACCTGCCCAATGTGCATCTATGTAGGCAATAAGTGATAGATCCTTTCCTTTTGGATACCATAATCCAAACTATTTTGTTCCTTTGAGATATTTGAAAATCCTCTTCACTGCTAATACATGTGATTCCTTTGGTGCTTCTTGAAATTGTGTCACCTGTCCAACTGCCTGCATTACATCTAGTCTATATGTTGTCACATATAGTAGGTTGCCAATCATTGACCAGTATTACCTATGATCTATAGAATTTGAATAATCATATTTTCTCAACTTGCAAATGGTTTGCATGGGAGTGATAACTGGTTTGCAATCTTCCATTCTAGACCTCTTTAGCATTTCTCTGATATACTTGGTTTGAGAAATAAAAATTCCTTGGTTGCTTTGACGTATATGAAGTCCCAGAAAGAAGGATAGTTTTCCAAGTAATGACATTTCAAATTCATTATGTATATCCTTTACAAATTTATGTCTTAACCTGTCATCATCACTACCAAAAATAATATCATCAACATAATCTTCAATTAATAAAATATTACCTTGATGTAGAGGTTGTTGTCTGCACTTCCTTTTCTGAACCCTGCCTGATGTAAATATTTATCCAGCCTAGAGTACCATGCTCTAGGAGCTTGTTTTAGACCATACGAGGCCTTCTTTAATTTTCACACATAATCTGCATTCTTTGAAAACTGAAATCCTTTTGGTTTTTCAATGTAGACTTCTTCTTTAAGTTCCCCATTCAAAAAATATGATTTTGTGTCCATCTGATACACTTTAATATTTTTAGAGCATGCATAAGATAAAAGAAAATGGATTGCTTACATTCTGGAAACGGGGAAAAATGTCTCTTCAAAGTTGACTCCTTCAATCTGTGCATATCCTTTACATACCAATCTAGCTTTGTTTCTTGTAACCTGTCCATCTTCATTCAATTTATTTTTGAAAACCCATTTTCTGTCAATCACATTCTTATTCTTTGTTCTTGGAACCAATTCCCAAGTGTCATTTTTCTCTATTTGATCCAATTCTTCATCCATGACCTTATTCCAAAATTCATCCTCATTGGATTCTTCAAAACATTTTGGTTCAATTGTATATAAGAGTGCTAGGTGTGTTTGTTCTGGTGAATGGATTCTTCTTCTAGTCTCAAATCCTCCATCTTTGTTTTCGATAATCCAATCTGAAGGATAATTCTTCTGTACTCATTTGCTAGGTGTGTTTGGAGACACTTTTTGAACTTTCTCTTCCACTTCTATTGAATTCTCTTCATCTTCCTCTTCTACTTATTTTTCATCTTCTGCTTCCTTTTCAAAAGGTTGTTCCATTGATTCATTTTCTTCTTCCTTTGATTTTGGTCTGCCTGTTTCACCAATTGTTACATTGATGTTTTCCACAAATTTGTTCAATATCAGATTGTAACACTTGTATGCTTTCATTGTACTTGAGTAACCAAAAAGTACTCCTTTTTCCACATGAGAGTCAAACTTTCCCATTCTGCCATCTTTTCTTTTGATGTATCATTTTCTTCCAAAAACTCTGAAGTTCTTCACATTTGTTGGTCTTCATTTCCATAGCTCGCAGGGAGTTTTGTCAGTGTTGTTTCTGAGCATTGCGTTGTTTTGAATGTGAATTTTTGTATGCACTGCCCATGTCCAAAATATATCTATCAATTTGGAATCCATTAGCATTGTTCGATCCATGTCTTGTACTTTCATGTTCTTTCTTTCAACAACTCCATTCTGTTGAAGTGTCCTAGCAACGAAGAATTTCCTTTTTATTCCATGACTACTACAATATTCCATCAATTCCTTTGAAGTGAACTCTCCTCCATTATGAGATCTCAAGAATTTGATTTTTGAATCCATTTAATTTTCAACCATTTTCTTGTAGATGTTAAAGTTTTCAAAAGATTCTGACCAAACTGTAGTCATTCTTGTATAATCATCGACTAATAACATAAAATATTTCTCACCTTTTAAACCCTTTGTTGTAGTTGGTCCAACTATATTAGTGTGTACAATTTCCAGTGGTCTTATCATTTAATATTCATTTGATTTGAACCTGGTCTTTGTTTTCTTTCCTTGTTGACAATGCTTGCATAAAGTGTTGGTTGGTTTCGTAATTTGGGGCATTTCTTTGACTGCTTCTCTTTTGTTGACTTTGACAAGGTTATCAAAATGTATGTGACCCATTACTCTGTTCCATAGCCAACTTTCATATTCCTTTCCTAGAAAACACTTTTAATTTCCAATTTTACTTAACACATATATGTTGTTTGAAGTTCTTGCAGCTGTAGCAATCAATTTTCTTGAACCTTCTTTTCCTATCTCACACTTTTGTGAATTGAAAGTAAATTTATGACGTTGGTCACACATTTTACTCACACTTAGGAGATTATGTTTCATATATTCTACTAGTAGAACATTTTCTGCCTTTGTATTCTTGTTCCCAATTGTGACTGTGCCTTTTCCAATTATTTTAGCTGAATCATCATTTCTGAAGGAGACTGATCCATCTCTTTCCTTTCTTAATGTATGAGACTTGTGTCTATCACCTGTCATGTGTTTTGAATAGTCACTATTAACATACCAGGCACGTTTCTTCTACTTAGCTTGTAGAATGAGTGTACATTCTTCATTGCTATATTGATTATTCTTTCTTATCCATGTCCTTTTCTGAGGTTCATGTTTGTGGTTGTTGCTATTTTGTTGTGGTTCTCTAGGAGGGACTGTCATTCTGCAATATTTGACCATGTGTCCAAAGTTGTTACATTTGTAACATTCCCCTTTGGTGCTCAAAGATTCAAACCTGTTGTAACTTCTTCTTTGTCTTTGACTATGCCTTCTTGGATAACAATTTTGTGTATGAATTTCAAAGTTGTTTGTGTTCCTATTTTTATCTCTGCAATTCACATCTTTATGTCCAAAATTATTACATTCATAACATAAAAAAAAAAATATAGTTTGATACCTAGGAGTTGAATATATTATGAAAGGAGGTGCTCTTATGAGTCCTTCTTCTTCATGAGGCCTATGTATCTGTTGTTGATTCTGAAATCTGAATCTTCTTGGTGGAGGAGTATCTCTGTAGTCCTCCTTGTATATCTTCCTATTCCCTTTGATTGTTTCTACATATCTTTTTGGATATGTTTCTTGCTCTGTTGTTCTGGAGCTTGATCCATTTTCTCTCTAATTGTATCCAAGTCCAGACTTGTCAAGATGATGTTTTTGACTACTGATAATGTCATCCAAAATTTTTGAGCTATTCTATATATTTTTCTTTTGAATATCCTTTCTTAATGTGACGATCTCTGCTTCCAAATTTTCAATGATCATGTCATTTTCTTCTAGTTGTTCTTTGAGTGCTTCTTTAATTCTTTTATCTTCTTCTATTTGAGCCTTCAAATTTTTTATCATTTGTTCTAGTTCTTGAGTGTCTTCTTTCTTATCTAGTTTCACTTGTATTTTCTTTCTTTTCTTCTTTTCTCTTCTGATAACTTCTATGGAAAACATCAATTCTTCTCGGTAGTCAACTTCTGCCTCTTCAATTTCTTCTTAGACTTCTTCATATTCTTCTTTGGCTTCTAAATATTCTTCTTCGGAGTCTTCTTTATCAGATTCTTCTACTGCCATGAATATCTCTCTTCCTGTCTCATTGTAAGTGACTTCATCTTCATCTAATGGTGAGATGTCTTCTTTGGTGCATAAGATTTTCTTGAAAACTTTCATTGTAGTTCTTTTTCATTTATATGTTTGTTTTCCTTTTGATTAACCTTCACCATTTCTCTTTTTCTTATGAGGACATTTGTTAGAAAAATGACCAATACCATCACAATTAAAACAAATTAAAAGAAGCTCACCTCTATACCTACCATCGGTTCCCTTGTTCAATCATTTGACGAAGTTGGCCACTTCTTCATCATCTTTCGAGACATCACTGTTGCTGCTATTTCATTCTTCTTCCTTTTCCTTTTACTTTGATCTTTTGGATGCTTTGAAAGGTGCTTCTTTTAAATCTGGATTTTCTTGTTCATCTATCATTTCATATGTTGTGAAGATTCCATGTTGTTCGTCCATGATTATTGAGTTTAGACATGATATTTCTTCTAGTGTTGATATCTTAGGGTTAAATCTCATAGGAATAGATCTTAGTACCTTTTGAACAATTATAGATTCTTCAATTTATTCTTCCAATCCTATGATTACATTCACTATTTCATCGACTCGTAAGAGGTAGGCTGCAATATTCTCATCTTCCTTCATCTTTAGTTGTTTGAACTGACCTCTATAAGTTTGAAGCTTTGTTTCTTTGACTTTTGAATCTCCTTCATAAATATTTCGAATCTTGTCCCAAATCTATTTAGCAGATTTACAATGTACAACTTGTTGACATATTTATTACGGGCAGATAGAAGGCAGAGTATTTGTTTGTCATTGATGGCAAGCTCAGCCCGACGATGAAGAACAAGAGAAGGTGGCAAGACCAGTAGTGCAACAATGATCACATGGAAATATCAGAAGCATAAACTCCAGGAGTCAAGGAAGCAACTCACGACAGAAAATAGTGAAATGCGAAACCACGAATTAATCTCCACGACTTAAGGACACTCATAACAAGAATGATGAAATCGCGAAATGTGAAAGATCAGAGTATGTCAAAGACTCCATTTCGGAGTTTCACAGACCAGGAAATCAAAGATCAAAGGAACTTTAACCTTTGAAGTAGAGAACCTTGAAATCCCAAAACAGACACATCAACAAACCACGTCAGCTAAGGATACGTGGCACAATTAGGAAATGACAAGTGTCAAGATGATTCAACATTTCAGGCACATGTAAGTCATGAATCAGAGTGACACATGGCAGTTATTCGGCACGTGTCAATCCACGTGTGACATCAGCAGGTTTACGTCACATCGAAACTTTCTATTTTAGGGTTTTTACATAGAGAGAAAAAACTCCACCATCATGAAGTCTCGAACTCCAAAATGCCGAAAGGGACTATTGTGAGTCTCGAAAACCCAAAAGGAAAAAATATGAAATCCCATCAACCGTCCATCTCAGTGGGTTATGTGAACCGTCCGATCACTTCGGAGATTTTGTGAACATGAATTTTATAATGTTGGAGTCACAATGACTTGAAGGGAAAAACACCAAAATCCTGTCAATTGTTTGATTAAGAAAAGAAGGGATCGGATTATGAAGTTTTGTGGATCGTTGATCTGGCTCCATTTCAGGGATTGCAACTTGGAGTGTTGAGACACTTCTTCACAGGAATGTCGAAATTTCGAAATGCGAAAAACACCTTTTGGTGTAGGCTGTGGTCACCATCAGTGGTCATGTGAGAGGGAGGATCTAAAACCAAGCTAAGCTCCTTTTTAGAGATCGTAACATGAAGAGTCGAGACTCTTCACCGTAGGAATGTCGAAATGCTGAAATGTCGAAATGTGAAATGGAGAAATCAACACGAGACCCTGTGCTTGTAATCCAACGATGTTGGATACTTGGAATCTAATTGAAGGGCTACTGTTGCTCTTCATGATTAATTGTTCAATTATGATTCAATTAGCATAACTAAATCATGGTTCTTGGAAAGTTGGTGTTTCAGTTGTTGAAGCATTGTTCTAGGGATTTGAGGGGTAACTGAAGGGGTTGCAGTGTATAAAAGTAACACGCAGTGACTATGTGTGGTCGGTCGTTCTGAATGAAAAAAAAAATGAGTTGAACTGTAAGAAAGGGAAAATTACAGTATGTGCAGTGTGAGACTGACAGTATGCATAGCGTGAGATAAAACTCAGAGATGAGTAACCTATGAGGAATAGACAGAAGCAAGAGTAGAATTGTAGAACAACTTGAAGCAGAGCAAAATTGTAGAACAGACAGAGGAAGAGAAGAATTGCAGAACAACTAGAAGCAGACCAGATTTATAGAACAGAGAAGAAGTGGTAAGAATCATTTTATCTGTTTTGTTGTTTATTCAATCATTTATTTATAATCAGGGAGGTAGGGTGGTGCTAGGGAGGACTATATTCCTCTGATATTTGAGTTGGTGCTTGAATATTGGAAGTTGTAGCTTCCATCTAGTTGTGGCTAGAAAACAGGGTGGTAGGGTGTTGCTTGGGAAAACACAGAGTTTTCTATATGCAAGTTGGTGCTTGTATAAGTGGAAGTAGCTACTTCCATCCACTCGGTGCCGGAACACTCAAGGAGTTGGTGCTTTCTTCTAGTGGGTGCTAGAGAAACCAGAGAGTTGATGCTCTCAAACAAGTTGGTGCTTGTATAAGTGGAAGTAGGTGCTTCCATCCAGTCGGTGTTGGAACACTTAGGGAGTTGGTGCTTCCTTCTAGTCAGTGCTAGAGAAACTAGAGAGTTGGTGCTCTCAACAAGTTAGATGTTGTAAAACAGAGGTAGTAGCCTCACTTTGAGTTGGTGCTCAAACATAGATGATGTACAAAACTTAAAAGACTGCCTATCATTTCGAAGAAGAAGAGGTTTTTTCCCTTTATGGGTTTCCTCGTGAAAATTTGTCTCTGTGTATATCTTATGTGCGATTGATGCTCATTATTTATTTTGTTTATATTATGTATAATATTGATGGTCACTTGATGAAAGATTAAAAATGGCTTAACAAACTTAATATTGTTTAAGCACAGTAACAACTGATTCACTCCCCCCCTCTCAGTTGCCTTAGTAATTTCAACACAACTTTGGTAAATACCATTTTACTGAGACAATTCAAAAGTGCATTTGTGTCTTTGGAATTATTCTGACCAAGTTTCCCTACTTTTTCATTTGTTGGTGGAACTGTTGGTGCTTTGTATCCATCTACAATTGATTTCCAAATTTCAAATCCCTGTGCCTGTATATATGTCTTCATCCTTATGCTCCAAAAAGCACACTTATGTCCATTAAACTATGGTATTCCATTTTTATACAAGTTTTTTCTCTCCATGATCTACCCTTCAGTGGTTAAACTGATTTATTAAGGAACTTGCTCTAATACCAATTGTTGGATTACTTAGAGGGGGGGTGAATCGGTAATAGAGAAATTATAATCCTTTTTAAACCAAATAATCCAAGTGTTATATCAATGTAGAATTATCATCTAATAATGAGAAATGAACAAATGAACAATCATATGCGTACAAAGTACACCAGTGTTTTATGTGGAAACCCAAAGAAGGAGAAAACCATAGAATGATTTTTCTTATATGTCTTGAATAATTACATTCATTGAAAGCACCAACTTCCTTTGTTTTCCAACTACAACTAGAAGGAGGCTCCAACCCCCTAGATTCTCAGGATACAACCCCAGGAAAGATCCAACTCCCCAATTCTTTGGCTACAACCAGAAGGAGGCTACAACCCCCTATGTTCTTCGGCTACAACCGAAACGTGGCTACAACTAGAAGGAGGCTACAACCCCCTATGTTCTCCAGCTACAACCAAAAGGTGGATAAAACCACATGTCCTTGACCCGTCCAACCACTCTGAAGTAAAAGTAGAATGATGGAACAAGTGTCACACTATCACTATGAGATATATTGTTGTAAATCTGTACCAATAAACCTGAACCATGCATCAACCATGCATCAACTTGTACCTCAACCTGTAATCAACCTGTATCATAAGCAAGTGCATCAACCATGCACCAACCTGTACCTTAACCAAAATTACTCATTAATTTCATCATCCAAATATGATTTGTAACTCTATAATACACCTAGTGTATATGATCACATGCCTGAAAACCTTCCTTAACTTTAACAACAAGAGACTAGCATTTTCATCAAACTTTTCTTTAGTCTCACATTACTAGTTTTGCATTAGTCAACATCCCTAACTTGAAATAATAATAACTTTGTACCTGTAATGAATAAATATATGAATCTGATACAAAATGTTCTCTAGTGTGTTTTATGCAATTCCTCCAGGTTTCACTACTTGGAACCTCTCAGAAAAGGAGTTATAGCACAAATGGCATACCTTGTTGAATTATGTCTTATTCTAGAGAGAGACATTATAGAGCGTGCCCCGCATGGAATATTTGTTGAATCAATATGAAAATGTTACAAAAAATACTAAATAATATACTCTAACCAACACATTTTGGCTTTTGGAATTTGGATCTGCTATGAAAATGCTAGGACGTTTTTACCTGAAACACTTGTTTTAGACTAGTTTTAGTACTAGTCACAAACCCTATTTTCCATGGAGTGTAACTCCAAAACTACAACGACCCACAAGATGAAATTTTTTCAAAATATACTTGGATATGTTTCCTCAATGGAATATCAATTTCACGGTCTGAATCATTCTAGAAAAAAAATATTGTGAAAATGGTGAGATGACCTATAAATAACATATCTTAAAAAACATCATCAAAAGAATTTATCCTTCCTTGAATTCCAGCCTTCTTTTCTTCACCATCCCTCAGAAATTCGGCTTAGATATACTTTGGTTACCTCAAAAACCTATAGATATTCAATATTCTCAAGTGTGATCTAAAATGAGAGAGCCTTGCCTCTTATTTATACTCTCCAAGTAGCTTCCTTAGAAACATCTTCTAGGTCACTTTGCCCACTTTCCTTATTTTAGGGTTAACCCACTTCTAATTTCTCCATTAAATTTATTATTTAAATAATTTATTTTATATTCACTTTAAATTATATTACACTCATCACTTCACTTTATTATTTACCTTCTAAAATATCTTAAACCACTTTGACTACTTTGACCTTTTGGGACTTCTGGATGACATATGAGGGTCCTCCAACTTCGTAAGGCCATAACTCTCAAACCATGAGGAGTTATGTGACGTTACACATACCACAAAAAATGAAATGACATGTAATATCCATATACAATAGCATTACCTGAAAATATATCAAAAATCATACCATTATCCATCAAACAAACTTGGATCCATTACCCAAACCTGGGTTCTTCAACTTCTCATGGCCACAACTCTCTAACTGTGAGGAGTTATGTGACGTTCCACATACCACCGGAAATGGAATGACAAGCACTATCCATATAGGATAGTTTCGATGAAAAATTCACTGACATTCATCTCATTATTCCACAAATAAGCATGGGTTCTCTAACCATACTTCTAGGATAACTCAATCTGCAAGCATCTTCCTGTTAGGGCTTTAACCATAAGGGGACCACTTTGGAGTTCATCCATTTGTACTTATTTTCAACCATGACAAGACAATAATGAGTCATATTTACATGAAACAAACTTGGGTCCATTACCCTAACCTTTGTGCTACCGATCTTTCTTCAAGAGTCGACATCAATGACAATCAACCTTAATAAAAAAGAACAAAATTCAATCTAAAGACAATTTGTAATAAACAAGAAAAATATGTTGATAATCAAAATTTTGAACCTCGATAGGTTCTCTCCCTTGTTTCTTTATACAAAAATGTCATGAGTTCTTGGGTAGTCACCCTCTTTCCAGGAATTAACTAAAAATTGTTGTAACTTATATCTTTAAAAGAAAATCATGTTCCCAAAGATAAATTTTGTCTTGCTAATTTAACTATTTACATTTCCATCATTTTT
>SNQJ01S0016546.1:6804-22933 GCA_010110895.2 Picea sitchensis | reverse complement strand
GCTTATCTTGGTCTAAGTCTTTTAAAAAAATATATATCTTTAAAACTAGGTAAGGTGATTTTTTTTGTTTTTTGGTTATACTTATCAACATTATATATATATAAATCTAGATTAAACTTCTAACCTAAGTTTCAGTCGCCTTAATCAACGCATTTAGTTAATCTAGAAATTTTAACATTATCATTGGTATCCTACTTAAGTACCTAACTAATCACTTAATTAATCCCTAATTTAATTAACCAATTAAATTAATTAATCATCATAATTATTCACATTTTCATTTTTTCCCTTTATCTCCTTCTATGTGTTCATTCTTGTATATCACTATAGACTAATTTGTATATTATGCTATGTATTTGCACTACTTATAACATCTTCGTGTAATCCATTAGATTACAACATTGATTTCATTCAATTCTCACAAGGAACATGTTTGTAATGGATTTGCACCTAGATTAATCTTTACAATGAGTTAAAAACAATTAAGAGAGAGAGAGAGAGACAATTTCTGATAGTGAAAATTGGTGGCTTGTTCAAGGGGGATTTAGGCCTAGGCTTCAAAATTCTTGACCAAAAAATACCCCATAAACACCAACATATTCAATATTCAAGGACTAAAGAAAGTATCACCTGAGATTCCATGAGAATCACATAGACCATATGTATCATGCAACTTATAAAGGAATATAACATACATGAGACATTCATCACATAAACATGCATTCATTCATAATCACCATAAGAGTACCATGCATAATACTAAAGAATAAACATCCATTCAAACTATCACATACAAGAGATAGGGACAAAAGATGTTTTATTAATATTAACAACATTTAGACAAAATTACTACAAAGAGGGCCAAAGATTGTGCAAAATGCATACGAAATAAAATGGAGCATAGCCATTCACTCAGATATACTTTCTCTCTCATATTCCTCTCTAAACACAATAAGAACTAATAAAATGCAGAATTGGAGCTCTCACTCATCTATAATTCTCATAGCATCCTCTCTTAGTGAACAAAAACCCAACCCTTACATAACCACATGCATCCCCCTCAATTTTATTGAAGCGTGGCAATAATTACAAACTTTCCATCTCACCCGTAACCTCAACCATGACTAGTCAAGTTCTTAAAGAAATGGTTATAATGATTACTGAATATCTTCGAGTATTTGTACTACATGTGATCTTTTCAAGTCTTTATGCATAACACAAAATGGGTTGGAACATGTAGTAGATCTTTGGTTGGCACATGCACTGAAACTTGGCACTGTGCAATGCATTCTCTTGGGAACACACAGAGTGCTAACCTATGACATGCGTTTAGTATTAAAAAAACCTTAGGGTGCCAACAAAAATTCTTATGGGGGCTATTATACTGGAGCTTCCTTGAAAACTATCTAGTTTGGAAGGTAGACTCTTGAAAAAAAAATCAATAAGATAGTTGCTTAGGGGGAATTTGGGTAAAAGACTATCTTAGGGTGAATATTTATATGGAAATCCTTAATCAACCAGGACTAGTCATAAGTAGAGATTTCTCTATCTCATGTCAGTCGATTGGGATCAGACTAGAAAAGTGGATGGAAATTTTAAAGAAAGAAGTCGATAGAAATACAATAGACAAGAGAATTTTGAATAAAAAATGCATCCAAAGGAATTATTGGTCCTACGAAAATGATGGCACCATTGGGATGAATGGAGAAAGAAAACATCAATTTACAAGAAAAATTCAAAGGAAGAATCAATTGAATACGAAAGTGATCGATGCATGGATAAATTAAACCAATAAAAATTTGATGGTGAGAAAATGAAGTCAAATGGAACACACTTAATTCCTCTCATTAGTATTGAATTCCATCGAAATGACAATCACACACACGACCAACATATAAGTACATCCAAATCTACTATAAAACACCTTGCACTACAACACAATCCACATTGTATAAATTCTCATAAAGTTTTCTTAAGTCCTCCAAGATACAAGCACAAAAAATCCCTAGTGTACAGTCTAAAAAACCCTCCACATTCAATAAGTCAGTAACAAGTTTAGTAGTAGAACACTTACTCAAAATTCCATTGAAGATTAGAGGACAAGTTTAGTCAAAGTAGAAGTTGGTTGAATCAAATACTAATAAGAGGTTTGATAAGCACATTAAATATTGGAGCATGAATAGAAAACATCCTCCATGTGCAGATGGAGGAAATTTACTAAGAGAAGCACTAGATAAATTTCATTAAATGGGGCCTAGTAGGGGGTGAATGGAGAAAGGAAACTCTCATGCTTGAGAAATCTAAAATCATATCTTAGATGGGTGAGTTGCAGGTCTTAGGGTTCAATGGTTGGAACGAAGAAGTTGTAAAATTCATAATTATTCATTATCACCATGGTTAGCTTTGGCTTGACCTACCAATTGCAATGACAATTGGATTAATCCAAAAAATTACTAGTCTACCAAGAAAAGGAGACTCGATTCGAAAGAAAAATAAACTATTGACATGGATCCATAAGTTTACAGGATGAATAACTACAAATAATTATAAGGTTTTGGTCATCATCCAGGTGTTCAAACAACATATCAAGTGGGGATGCATCATAATATCCCTATGATTAACCTTTTTAGGTTGAGCATTAGATGTCAATATTAACATGCTATAATCCATTGGAATAATCATTGAGAAAGATAAGGCATTTAATTGGGTTGAACATGTTGTTGAAATCCTCAGAACCAATTTGGAAGAATGTTGGGATTCATACAAGTCTATTAGGTACTCATCATTGTTAATTTGGGTCACAATGAATCATATTTTCCTACTTTGTGAGACTACCACCACCAAGTAAAAAACCCCACCTGTGATAAATGTTGAAAGTTTTGCATCATATTGGATAGGCATAATTGAGTGGTTAACACCTAAATACATGTTCCAAGAGTGGGTAAAAACACTTTAGAACTCTTCCCATCACTGGAAGATTTCCCAGATAATTAGAATATCCCTACCACCATCATTTCATATCCATCTAGATATTAACTTCACCAAGGTTTCGTATGCAAGTGGAGCACTAGAAGAGCTTAAAGAACTCAAATACCAACCCAAAATTGAACAAATATTTTCTAACGTTTCTCGATAGTAAAAAAAATCATTCTAGTACCACCTCTTTCCTCAGCCACAATCATTGACATAATCACACCCTTGAAGGATGCATAATTCAATGAAGATCGAGAAGCAATAACATATGCCATTCCCTTTGTGGTACATACAAATTAAATGTCGAAATCTCCAAAGAAAATGTCGACTAGGAGAAATAAACTAACATAGGGAGAAACATTGGTTGACTTGCCTAACTATTAAACCGAAGATGATTTGCAAACCCTCATCCAAATAAGGGAATATATTGAATTTGAAGAGCCTAGAATAAAGAAAATATTAGAGAGAGTTTCATAGAATGTATTAACGATAAAAAATGATAGATGAGGAAAAGAAACTAGGGAGAAAGCAAAGAAAATAAATATGTATTGGAGTCAAGCATCATATTGTGGTAGGATAAATCTATGGAACAAGACAAAGAAATGATTATTGATGTAATAAAAAATAGTATAACAATTTATAGATAAACCCAAATCTAGACAGAAAGAATGTAATAACAATAGGCATGGAAAGAAGTTGAAGCTACTGCTAGTGAATTCAAGAAGAAATGGATTTAAAAAATTAGTAAAATACACATAAAAATGTCATGAGTCCACCATTGAATTAACCAAGATTTTGTTTCCTAGAGTACCAACCCCCATTTTGTAGAAAAATACATAGCAATCAACTGTGCCATAGTAGTCAACTGCCCCTTCTCAACTGACTCAACCACCTTAGTTGATTGACTTGCCAAACGAACATCAAAATGAACAAAATGATCATCAACAATATTTAAAATAATACTTGACATAAAACTCATCAAGAGACCCAACTCTAGGATCAATGAATGAACCATCTAGTTGACGAACAACAGTAGTCCACCCTACCAATAGACCATAAGCCACTGCAAGTCACTACATCAAAATTTTCTTCAAATCATCCAGGAAATAAAACAACACTAACAATACCCCAATCACATAAATGCAAGGATCATGGGAAACAAGGGGACAAGAAAAAGAAATGACCAAAGGTCTTTATGGCCTTTCTATTGCAAGGAGACCCCAGCAATACATCAAAGGTAAAATTTGATCCAACAAACGTTACTGATGGTGAAATGTTGGAATTATATCATGAAATTAGTAAGGAAATCATCAAGAGATGGAGATACTCTACAATGGGAACATAGATATTACAAAACCATAAGAATAAGGAACAAAAATTATGGCAAGACTACAAAAACAAATCCAAGGCAAGTTGGGTATCATCCATAATGATCCATCTACAAACCAAGTAAATGGCATGGATAATTTGATTCATGAATTAATTGACGGACATTAGCAATTATAGGAGGAAAACAAAAGACTGAATATCGACCAAACTAGAGCTATTTTACAGAGAAGACATTAAAATTTTGAACAAATAAAGGCAGACTCAGAAGGAACAAGTGGCCATGCCTCCAGTATGAACATTGTTCTCAAAAATTGGCCCATGTATTTTTCTAATAAATGTAGTCAATTGAAGGTCCAACAAGATTTTATTGAAGACCTCACCAATAGAAGGAACATCATTTCAAACGTGTGAGCATGCTATGCTTTGACCAAGTATATTCCGCAAGAAAAACAAAAACAAGGTGAATTATTGGCCTAAGAGCATCAATGGTTTTAGGAAAATATAAATGCATAACTAGAAGTCAAAACTAACTCAAAACACATTGAAAAAACATATAAACAATTCCATAACATGCAAGAGAAATACAATCTAGACTTAGACATAGTACATAATGTCCCCATTCCTAACAATTTGGGCTACTTAGTCCAAATGGAAACACTAAGCATAAAAGTAGAATGAGCACTAGAATACTAGTAGGATTTGGAAAATTGACTCCAAAATATAGCACCACATATCTATAGACTCTATATCAATGCTCCAAAAGCTACTCCTATTCATGAACAATATGCACTCCCTACTTATCCACTGATCCAGGAGCTTGATGGGGCTCAGAAAGGCCTAAACATTAAAGTTCTCGAAATGGATTCAAAACGGATGTGTGTGTAGTCCTCATCAATAAGAACACAACACAACTTGAACGAGCTCACACAGACATCGTATGCTCCAGATATCGTGATCTATTTGTTTTTCCAAACATGAAAAAAGTCAATAGTCAACAGGCCAAAAAGTCAATGCTAACATCAACATGACATCATGATGATGACATGGAAGCTTTTGGATGTGACACTTGGCAGTTGACTGTAGAGTGACATGGACATGTTACTAATGTGGCAGGTATACTTAGACCAATCAGGGAGTGACACATGTCACCACTAAAAGGGTGACATGTGGCACATCCATATTGATGGCATGGCAGGTATATGTGGACCAATCAGGGAGTGACATGGGTCAAGATAGCTATCCCACCCTCACTGTAGGTCTTAACCGTATATGGAACAATAAAAATTTGAACTTACTAAAGGATTTAGGTAGAAGAGAAAGGGTTGGGGCCTAGCCCTAGCCCCCAGTTCTATTTTTAAACACATGCTTAGACTTGATACCCTTTAGCGTGTGGTTATGAATTGTATCCAACACTCAACATAGATCACGGAACCACACATATGACTTGGGGTCTCGTCGTATAACACAAATATATGATTTACGCTACAATCATATAACATTCCACCATGTGTCCATACATATATATATCAGCATGGATGTGTGGGGATAGGTGCTCGGCTGGTCAGGCTAGCCTGTCAACCAAGGTGCTAGGAACCACGTCCTAATCTATCCAGATAAGCATGTAGATACAATAGTCGTGGCCACATGGCCACCATCATGCGACCAAGAGCCAAGATGTAAGGGGCCAACGTGCCCATCTTAGTCTGAGGCCACATGGAGGCACCCAATATGACCAAGGGTTGGACCATAAGGGGGTTGCACCCTGTTTTGTCATAAAGTGGGTTTAATACTTTAGAATAGTGATTTTGTAATGATGTTTGCAGTAATTTTAGAGATTTTTGGTTAATATTGGGGGATATTGGGCCCTTTTTGAGGCCAGATCTTGGAGAAAAGTTGGTAGTTTGTTACCAACTTCAAATCTATATAAAATAGGGATTCTTGAATCCAAAAAAGGACATTCAGAGCAGGTTTATGCTGAAGATTTTCCAAGCCAAAGCCATTTTATGCAAGGAAACTATTGAGGAGAGCACCTTTACGAGCTCCGGTCATCCGATTTTAGTGTCGTATGTTTTGTTGGGTTACAGAGATATGGTAGAACAAGACCATATCAGTTTGTAACCTTTTTGGTACTGTTGTGATGCAATTTTAAATCTTTGAACAGAAATAAGAAAGCCTCACTTATCAAGACAAAGGCCTAGAGACTTAGGCGAGATTCTCAAAATCCTTTATCAAATTGATGTTTATGGTTTACTAATCCTCATGTTTTATTTCAAATCTGTATATATGTATATGGCTGTCATGTTTCATTTATAATTCTTCCTCTTTCATTCAATTGGTTAATTAACACATGCTAAATAACTCAACCATTATCGTATAAAAGATCTTTTCAGATCAAGTGGTATCAGAGATCTGGTAGAACAATACCAGATCAGTTTGTAACCTTTTTGGTACTAATGTGATTTACTTTTAAAGATTTGAATAGAAATAATAAATCCTCACCCACTGAGACAAAGGCCTAGAGACGTAGGCGAGATTGCCGAACTTTGTTATCACATTGGTGTTTATGGTTTGTTGATCCTCATGTTTTATTTCAGATATGTATATATGTATATGGATATCATGTTTCATTCATAATTCTTCCTCTTTCATTCAACTTCCTAAATGGTTAATTAACACATGCTAAATAACTCAACCAATGTCGTATAAAATATCTTTTCAAATCAAGTGGTATCAGAGCTAGTTGACATTTGGATTTGAATTTTTCATGATTAATAGGGAAAATCTACATCGTGGTGAAGGTGAGATTTTTGAAGATAATTCATTGATTGGATTGAGAAAGAGAAATTATCAAAGTGAGAATATGGCATTGGAAGAAGGACTTTCTCAGGATCAGAAATATTTTCAAAAAACTTTCTTCGCCATGTCAGAGATGATGAAGGTTTTGTATGAGGATTACTTGGAATGGAAGAGACCGAATCTGGGTGAATCTTCAAAGGGAAAAATTGAAGAATGAGAGGATCCTCCTAAAATTCCTCCCTCACCTCCATCTTCACCTCCTTCTTCTCCTTCGTATTCAAGTTCAAGTTCAAAAATCCCTGCAAAGAAACATGTCCATAAACATAAACAAGAAATGCCTTTACTAAAACTTGATGTGAAATTCGAATTACCTATGTATGACAGTGAAGTTAATGTAGAGAGACTTGACAATTGGGTCATACAGATGGAGTTTTATTGCAGTGTGCAACAAATCAAGGAGGAGGCCACTCAAATCAAGTTGGAATCACTTTGACTTGTAGGCACAACACTCATCTGGTGGCAAAGAAAGTTTCAAAATGGCACGCAACAAGTGGGTAATGTATTTCCATCATGGCAAGTTTTTTATTTCTGCACTTAGAAAGAAATTATATCCTTTGGGTTATAAAGAGAAAGCTCTAATTGAATGGAAAGCTACTAAACTAAGAAAATGACAAACAATGCAAGAATACACGGATGGATTTTGTAAAATGGCATTGATGTTAGATATTCCTTTACATACCCAAGAAACTTTTATGAAGTATATGGGATGTTTACCTGGACATATTCTAAACAGTGTATTCATGTTTGGACCTACTAATCTTGATGAGGTTTATGTTCAAGATACATACATTGAGGCAGGGAAAACAAGATTTGGTGTATCAGGGGAATCATCTTCAAGGAAAGAGAACAAAAGGAAGTGGAATGGAAAGAAGGAAAATTCAGTTGCAAGAAAAGAAGAGAAGCCCTCTTGCAAGCATTCCAAGAAAGAGGGGCATGATGAGGACCATTGTTGGAAATTGCATCCCGAGAAGAGACCAAAGTGGTTCAAAGAAAGGAAAGGGAGGCAAACAGTTGTAGCAGTAACACGACCAACAGACTTGGGATCTGATTCGGGTGATGAATCTAAAGTCTCATTGGTTGGTTTGACAGGTAAAATTGGTGATGGAATTGATTCTAGAAGTAAATTGTTTCACATAAGGGTCATAATGAGGCATACTATGGTCAACACATTGATAGATAGTGGATCTCAATCTAACTTAATTTCAGAGGAATTGGTTAAACAGTTGGGATTAAACACACAAATGCATCATAAGCCTTAGAAACTGAAATGGATAAGCAACAATCATCAATTGCACATAACAAAGAAGTGCACATTAAAATTTGCAATTTCATCTAAGTTTGTGGACAAGGTAACATGTGATGTGGTGCTTCTAAGTGAATGTGGAATGGTCTTAGGAAGTCCATACTTTTATGATCATAAAGGAATCTTCTATAGGGAAAAGAATCAATATCACTTAACCAAAGCAGGTCAAGAATATGTGATTTGTGCTCATATTCTAAAGGAAAATAAAACTCTTCAAACTATGGAAAAATTAAGAAAGGCAGATCAAGCACGCAACACACCTATAATTGTTTCAAATCAAGTAATCGATCTTAAGAAAGAACATGATATGATTGTAGAATGGAAAATCAATCAAACTTTGCTTCAAGATAAGCTAATGTCGTGCAAATATTACAAACATATCAGCTCATATGCAGTCATATTTTTTATGCTATCATTAGTAATGTTTTTAGCATGGATGATAGAAACTTCAGTAAAATGTGACAGAGTACAAATGGATAACAATATGCTGTCAGTTATCATGATTGTTTTACAGTTGATCTTGATGAGACAGATGCACAGGACAGAGTTCAAAGATAGAGAAAAAGTCAGGTGGCCTATCCTGAGCTTGATGACTGACCAGTAACCTTTTGGGGACCAAAAGGTATTTAGTGGGGAGGTGTGATCCATAATTGGATCCAGGAGCTTGATGGGGCTCAGAAAGGCCTAAAAATAAAAGTTCTCATAATGGCTTCAAAACTGACATGTGCATAGGTCTCATCCATACGAACCCAACACAACTTGAACGAGTGGAGGAGAAAGGGTTGGGCCCTAGCCCTAGCCCCTAGTTCTATGGCTTACCACATGCCCACACTTGATACCCTTTGGCATGCAGTTATGACTTGTATCCAACACTCGACATAGATCACAAAACTACACATATGACTAGGGGTCTTGTTGCATAGCGTGGATATATGGTTTAAGAAACTGCCATATAACATTCCACCATGTGTCCATACATATATAGATCAACGCAGATGTGTGGGGATAGGTGTTCAATCGGTCAGGCTAGTCCGTCAATGAAGGCGCTAGGAACCGGTTCCTAATCTATCTAGATAAGTGTGTGGATGCAATAGTCGTGGCCACATGGCCACCATCATGCGACCAGGAGTCGAGATGTAAGGGGCGAACGTGCCCAACTTAGTCCGAGGCCACATGGAGGAATCCAACATGATGAGGATCCGGACCACAAGGGGGTTGCACCCTTTTTTGGCATAAAGTGGGTTTACTACTTTAGAATATTGATTTTTCAATGATTTTTGTAGCAGTTTTAGAGATTTTTGGCCAGTATTGGGGGATATTGGGCCCTTTTTTAGGCCAAATCTTGGGGAGAAGTTGGGAGGTTGTTAACAACTTCATATCTATATAATCCAAGGATTCTTGAAGCCAAAAAAGGACATTCATAGTAGGTTTATGCTGAATATTTTCCAATCCAAAGCCATTTTTATGCAAGGAAACTATTGAGGAGAGCACCTTTGCAAGCCATTTTTGGGATCTTCGATCATCCGATTTCAGTGTCATTTGTTTTGCTGGGTTCTATAGATCTGGTAGAGAAAGACCAAATCATTTTGTAACCATTTTGGTATTGTTGTGATGTACTTTTAAGCTTTGAACAAAAATAATAAATCCTCACCTACTAAGACAAAAGCCCGAAGATGTAGGCGAGATTGCCAAACTTTGTTATCACATTAGTGCTTATGGTTTGTTGATCCTCATGTTTTATTTCAGATATGTATATATGTATATCAATTTTATGTTTCATTCATAATTCTTCCTCTTTAATTCAACTTCCTAAATGGTTAATTAACACATTCTAAATAACTCAACCATTGTCATATAAAAGATCTTTTTGGATCATCCACCAAGGAAAATATTTTATTTATTTAGTCTAAGAACATCTATAACACAACCTGTTGTATTTGAAGTATATGTATTGACCCCATATAGTCAAGAAGAGGATCTCGACTGGTTTGAGAAACTTATAGTTGAATGAGAAGCCCAAGCACAAGGTGAAGAAGCATCAATAAACCAGCCAAAAGAATTGAAAAATTCAGTTCTAACATAAGAAGTTTCAACCGAGTCAGTTCCAATAGCACCAATAACACCAACAATTGGTTCAACAATGCATTCTTGAGAACATGTGTTGTAAATTTTGACATTTTAACATTTTTGTAATCTTCTCTAACTCCAAACTCCTTCTTCTTTGGGACGAAGAAGGATTTGAGGCTATGGGGGATGTTGGAGGGCCTAGTTGAATAGGCTAGTAAATTGACCAATGTAGTATGTCAGTTGACTGTAAATACAAGTTTACTAACTAGTCATGTTGGTTGACCATCGGATCAGGTCGACTGACCAGAGTAGTTAGAGACGTTGAATTACCTTCCACTAGAATCAATGTATAAATAGATGTGATCATGGATGTAATAAGAGAGTTGTAGGGACCTAATTTAATTAAGCCTAATAAAATTCATAAATTTAAACAATTAAGATTATTTCGATGTATAAACAATAAGTAATTTCTTTGTTCAATATATAAGCAGCAGAAATTTAAATTTATGAACAACATGCTAATAATTTTAAATAACCATCACATGTTCATGAGAGTGTGTACATAAAAATACCTCTGTCTGATGCTAAATTCCCGACCTCTGGTTGTCCTCTCTATTATTCTGCCCAAAACTCTGCCTGATGCTCTGACCAAACCCTGCCCAAAACTGACTAACCACCCAACTAGCTAGGAGCAGCCTATCCGTCTCCCTAGATCCAGGATTTCGTGAGGATTCCTGGCCCCTGAGCCCAAAACTCCCATCAACCTAGTGCCTCCTGCAACAGTTCACCCAACCTCCAAAACCAACTCCAAAACTAGAAAAATATCCAACAACCAAATACAGTCCTCTTCTCCCAATGTTTCATAATGCCCCTTCCTGAAGGCCTCTGCCTAGTCATATCTCCCCCCATTCACCGACTCCCTACCCTCCTTTAATGCCACCCACCTTATCCCTTCATTTATTATCTTATCCTTCCATTTATTACCTTATCCCTCCACTCAATGCTTCATTCCACCCCTGCATACGTAAAGTCTTATAATAAATAAATTAAAGTTATTAAGCCCTTTAATTCATTACCCAAACCTTTAATGAGTCAATTAATTAATTAATCAATCAATCAATGGATATAAACAATTAATTAATAAATAAATAAATAAATAATATTATTAATAAATAATCATTGTTTAACCAAAACATATTAGGACAGTTAATTATCTAATTAATTATACTTTATAAACCTTAAGCAATCATTTAACTAGGGTTGTTACATACACCCACCCTTCAGGAAACTTCATCCCGAAGTTAAAGTATTCTATGATACAAGGGAAAAGAAACATGGTCCACACATTCATAACAAATAACCATCATTATTACTAATTCATACTAGTGTACATGCACAAGAAATGCATGTGTAGCTAGTACATACAAGTCTCGTTCATGTAATAATATCAATAACTATCATCTCTATAGTAATTTCCTCATGCATCCAATCCATTCAAGAAGACTATTCATTGTATGAAATACAATAAACCAATCAAATGTTTGTGAGATCCTTTAATTTCAATTACCTAGCTCAACATTGTTATTTAGACAATTGTAATTTAATTACATAATTATGAATATTCATATATATATGCATTTTCTTTTCAGAAGGAAAAACAATAAGTTCCAACATAGGGAAAATCTCCATACACTCTCAACTATTTCTACTCATCCTTCCTCCCTAACTTACTTCCATATTCCATTCCTATCCTTCCTCTGCTGGACTATCTTGGAGCGTCAACTATATTGACCTAACTCCAAATAGAACCCATAAACAAAAGTGTCACTATCTTGACCAAGCTTCCCCAACCGACAACTGACAGTCATCATCACACGTCTAGGGGAGCGTGAGCTAACATCATCCTCCCATGACTTCAGGTTTCAGAGGATACACAGTGGGAATTGCCTCCACCCCTCCTAATCATAACTAGGGTCCACACCCTACAATGGAACATACAGTGGCACCGTGTTCCTGGGAGTTTTTTCATTGTTTATTCAGTTTTGGGTAGTCTCATCACCTGAAATCCTGCACTAGTCCACATATCATAGCAATGTATCAAAACCAATATAATTTCACATACAAGGATTCATACCATATTGTTTCTCGGCCAGTGGTCATGTCATTCACTTTCATCATTATTATCCCGTGGCTATTTCATAGCCCATAACCTGTAGATTAGTCTGTAACACAAACTCACATTTCTATGCATTATCATCATGTAATTGCATACAATCATCATTTCAATTCGGTATCTGTGTACCAACAACTTAACATCAAAGTTTTCAAGTTAGAAATAGACCTCATAATATCCCATAATTCAATTTCAACACCCATTTATAAAATTATCATTTACAAAATAGATTGCATCATATCCAACATCATTCTAATAACATTTAAACCTTCGTAGGATTCTCATTCACACAATATATCGCATCATATCCATCATAATCAATAGAATTTAAATGTTCATAAAATTTACATTCACATAGTAGATCACATTATATCCATCATCATCAATAATATTTAAACATTCATAAAATTTACATTCTCGCAATATATCGCATCATATCCATCATTATCCAAATATATTTAGACATTCATAAAGGTTCATACGTCTTAAAATTTTAAGTGTATCATTTAATAGTTTCACCTTTAAATACCAACTATCTCCTTGGAGTTGCGTCAACACACGTTCCCTCAGATTGACTTTTAAGGGTACCAAGGAGAATACACGTGGTCTCCTTCTCAAGGAATTTGCAACCACATTTTCCTTTCCTTTGATGTATGAAATACCAAAATCATACTCACTCATAAACTCACTCCATCGCCTTTTCCTAGCATTTAGATCCATTTGAGTGAAGAGATGTTTTAAACTTTGATGGTCCATTTTGAGCTCAAAGTTTCACCCCACAAGATAGTGCCTCCAAAGTTTCAGAGATAACATTACAGCTGGCAACTCTAAATCATGATTCATGTATAGCTCTTCCTATTTCTTCAACTTCCTTGACACATAAGCTATCACTCCTCCATATTGCATTAGCACGGCCCCCAACCCTTGCTTCAAGGCATCCGTGCAGACTTTGAAGTCCTTTTCCATATCCGACACTCATAGAATTGGCACACTAGTTAGTATCCTCTTAAGCTTGATGAATGCACTATCACATTCTTCCATCCATTCATACCTGACCCACTTGCACTGCAAAGTGGTGATGGGTTTCGCTATTTTTGAGAATCCTTCCACAAATCTCTGATAATAACCTGCTAGCCCCATGAAGCTTCTCATCTCATGGGCATTTTTTGGCACTGGCCACTCCATAATGGCCTTTACCTTTTTCTAGGTCCACAGAGATTCCTTCACCGAGAAATGATATTACCTAAATAGTGGATCTCTTTCTGAAAGAAGGAACACTTCGACAACTTCCCATACAATTTGTTCTCTCTAAGGCAGGACAACACCACTCGTAAGTGTTCCTCATGTTCTCTTTAATTTTTGGAATAGATGAGGATGTCATTTAGAAAGACTTGTACAAAACGATCTAATTACTTATGGAATACGCTATTCATGAGGCTCATGAATACTGTTGGCGCATTGGTCAATCTGAAGGTACTACGACAAACTCGTAATGCCCAAACCGAGTTTGAAACACAGTTTTTGGGATATCACCTTCCTTAATCCTTAACTGATGATACCTTGATCGCAAATCGATCTTTGAAAATATTGTTGCTCCTTTCATCTGATCAAAGAGGTCATCTATTCACAGCATTGGGTACCTATTTTTCACTGTAGCACGGTTCAAGTCCCTGTAATCTATACACAATAGTAAGGAACCATCCTTCTTCTTTACAAAAATTACTGGTGCACCCCAAGGTGAGACACTGGGCCTTATTAGCCCTAATTCCAGTAACTCTTTCAATGGTATTTGCAACTCACAAAGTTCCGGTGCTGTCATCCGATACGGAGTCTTGGAAATTGGTTCTGCACCATGTTTTATCTCAATAGTAAAATCAAGCTCCCTCTTAGGAGGTAACCCTGGTAATTCGTTCGGAAAAACATCCTTAAATTCTAACAATACTGGGTACTAATCCAAGGAGGATCCCTTCCTTTCATTCACCACTTCCACTACATATATTCAACACCCTTGCCTCAAGCATCGCTTAACCTTCATAGTTGAGATAAAGTGTAATGACACCCTTCTCTGTACACCCTGGATCTCCACTGTCCTTCCTTTGTTGTCTACACAAAGCACCCTTTTTGCGAAACAATCTACCAAAGCTCGATGAGCTTCTAACCAATCCATTCCAATGATTAGGTTGTATGCCCCAAGAGTAGTAACGTATACCTTCAACCTAGTAGTACACACTCCCAGGTCTACTATAAAATTATCAATGCTAGGTCCTACCACTTGTTTTTCCCCCGAAGCCATCTCGACTTGTTTAAAGTCATCGTGTTCATAGGCTGCCAACCCACTCTTTTCTAATGTAGATGGTGAAATGAAACTATATGTAGCACCAGAATCAGATAAAATATTTACATTGATATGATTTAGCGTACCTGATGCCTCCACCATTGTGGATTGATGTTCGGCCTGGCGATTATTAACTGTTGCGTAAATCTGGTGGCTACTACTTGCTCTTCCCATCGGGGCCTTTCCTTCTCTATGCATAAATCCTGATTGTAACTCTGGGAAATCATGTTGGTAATGGGGTCCTCCACATCTCCAAAAGGTAACACGCGATTGAACTTGCGCACTATTTGGTGACTGTCTCTGAAATGAGCTCCTTCCCATAGAACCCCTACCCCTACTAGCTACTCTTTGAGATGGTCGTGGACCTGCCTGCATCGTTGGTGATGAACGATATGATGCACTCATTATCATTGAAATCCATGCCACTACTGTACTTGGTGTGACTCTGTTACCATATGGAGGTGGCCTTGAGCCCCCTCCCTTGGGAAATGTCTTAGGGGCCTTCCCCACGAACCCAGGATGATGCAGAAAGGTTGGTCTCGTACCTCTGGTTAAGTTCATGTGTTCCTCCACATAACGTGCATTTTCCACAGCTTCCACTACTGAAGACGGTTTGCACATCCACACCATAGCCCTTATTTTAGGGTTCAACCCATACACAAAGTGTTCTTCCTATCGTTGGTCATTATCCATATATGAAACATACTTGACCAATTCCATAAACCTAATTGTTATCACTGAAATTTCGTCCGCAGATGGTGACAAGAACTCAGCATCGTCAGACAATAATGAAGTCATTCATGGCACTGGATTAATTTCACAACATTGCAAAAGGGTAAAAAACTATACAAAGTAACCAAAAATTGAAGGGCGCTTTATAGAAGATGGGTGCGCGCGCATATGCGCGTAACAGGAACGTACAATGTGCGCATGTGCACACGATGCGCGAATGTTAGCGTAAAAACCCGTGCACCTGCTAAACGACGCATTTATTGAATTGGTTGGCCTCCCAACCACTTATGGACCAGCTCCCAACTTGATTTGACCATCAAATCTGAGCTGAATCCGCATGGTAGGCTGGTCAAATACCTAA
>SNQJ01S0016545.1:203483-213572 GCA_010110895.2 Picea sitchensis | reverse complement strand
CTTCTAGTAGTGAATGACCCAGGTATGTTGATGTTCTCTAGGAAATAACATCTGGAATACATCCTCCTATATTGGTCATTCACGGGGCTATGTTAGTGTTGATATGACCAAAGGAGAATGATTCATTCACTTATGGGTCTCTGCTAGTAGTGAATGGCCCATAACATCGGGAAGATATTATCCCAGATTGGTGTTGTACAAGGCTTTGCTAGTACTTATATGACCAAGGGTAAATTATTCATTCATCCATGAGGCTTTGCTAGTGGTGAATGGCCCAAGTATAGTCCTTCTCCTGTCGAGGAGTAGATGGACTCGAGATGCTATCACATGCACATTTCGAGAAATAATGCATGTGCGGAGATGGAACATCAACATGGCTCATGAAGACAACCTTTCTATGACAGAATAAATCCAAGTATGGAGAATGCCTCCCTCGTTGAGAGGGAGTGTTGGATATTTCCAACTTCGGGTAAGCCATTCTTCATAAGAAATTACAAGAAGACCCATCTACACCATTACAGAAGCCCCAAGAAGAAATTGAATACCCAGGAAGAGAAGTCGGCCCCAATAGTAAAAGATAGAAAATAATAAAGTAATTTGAATACCCAAAATAAGAAGTCGGCCCCAGACAGGCGCCCATATTAATATAAATAAAAGAATGGATCATTTCATTTGGACAGTCAGACAACTCCTTTTGCAGTGCAACGCCTTCTGCAGTGCACACAAGGACGTTACAACTGTAGTTTTAGTAATTTTTCTATTTATGGTTTTTTGGTTATCTTGGAGAGTGCACCACACTTGGAGAAACTCTTGCTTGGTTATTCTTGGTAATCTTATTGAGGAGCTAGGTCTTGGTGATGCTAGCCTTGGGGAGGATCTTCTCTGTATGGTATTTTGGCTATTGATGGTGATGTACTGGTGATATCTTGGATTGAATTCTTCTATAGAAAGGTTGTTTGGTTTTGTCCCAAGGTTGGGTTTCCTAGGATGAAATTTTGTGCTCTTTTGTCTACTATGCATGGTTAATATTTCTAGATCTTGTTATTTCCGTTGCATTGTTATAGTTGAGATTTTCAGTGTATAGTTATTCTATGATAAATGATGTATGGAAGTGAATATTTTTATTAATCATAAGGAAATAACTATCAATAGATGAGAATCATAAAAACATCAACATCCTCATTACACCTAAAAATAAACCTAAGATACCCTTTTGCAAGAAAATGAAATATCGAGCCATACCCCATGTTGATGTTTTGGTAGCCGTGGGAGGTATTAACCTCCAGTATAACCTTTGTACTTAGAGTAGAATATTCCAGAAGTAAGAGAACCATTAAACATATGTTGAATACCCTAGAAGAGAATTTGGCCCAAGAAGATTAATAGTAAAGTAAATATAAGGCTTTAGAAAGTGAGGTCGTCCCCACATGAAAGGACACCTTGACATACTAGTATAAATAGAGGCTAGACGCTCCTCATTTGAACATACTCTCACTCACTCATCTAGGGTGTAAGTTTAAGGAGAAAGTGTTGCAGCAGAAGGAGGTGCAAATCTGGAGAGGGTGGTGCATCATTTTCCATGGTGTAATCTGAGTCTTTCTAGTAGCTCTCTTGTGCACTTCTCTTGGTAAAGGCACACTTCTATTGGTATAGGTGCGCTCTCTTGATATTCTGTTATTTCCGCAACAATATTGGTATTTCTGGTCAGGGTTTATCCGTTGGTTCTATTATACTTGCTAGAATCTATCTAAGAAAAGGTTACTATGCTCGTGATTAGCATGTGTAAGTGCCTATGGTTGGGTGAAAATGATGTGATGTTGTCTATGGTTAAATGAGCATACCAAAATTTTAACATGGATTCAGAGCTAGTTTCCTTTAGAACAGTCTAACCACTAGAAGGAAGATCACCAGTTTCCCCTTTTGTAAATCTCATTGAGCACTTATAAAATCCACCAAGAAGCTCGCCTAATAAGGGCGCATATTTCCCTCAGATTAGATCTCCAAAATTACAAAATTGAAAAAATTAGGGTTTCCTCATAAAACACTAGGTCAAGGCTTCATTGATATAGAATGCTTCATTAAAGAAGAATTTGCAGTGCTAGTTGCAGTACCAATTGTAGTTCCTCTAGTCCAGTGAAGTTATTGGTAGCTCGTTGAGCAACTTATTGAAGGATGCTAAAATTATTATTTCCCTAGATCAACTTGCTAGCCATTCTTCCGATAGTTGCAGCTAGGGTTTCTGGTTTTAAAGTGGCATAAAACCCTAACCCAAATTCGTTGGGCACCTTTAGTGAAGTGTTGGGCCTAATTCTTGGTTGTTCTAGTGTGCCCTAGCCTAGCACACATTTTGGTTCCTTCAGTCAACAAAAACGTCAAGGTTGATTTTTTGAGTCAAGACAGGTTGAATTCAAACCTCTGGTCAAAGTTAAAGTTATAAGATGACTTTAGTTAAAGTGTTAGATTGATTAAGGTTGAGATTTTAGATTTTATTTGCATTATATTCCCTCACTCATATTTCTGTCAAGAAAGAATATTGTCTTAGTACAAGGGACATGTTGGAGAGAATACTTGTCATCTTGAGTGAAGGAGACTCAGAAGAAAAACAACAACACTCATTCTTGGAGATAAGACTCCAGGTTCCAGGTTTGATTGATTAACTTGATAAGTTTCCAATTTGCACATATCAAGTTTGATAATTGCTAAATTACAAGTAAACACTATAGTTGTGACATCAATCTTTGAAAGGTTCTATCACTGCTAGGTACAATGAATACTTGGTAGCATGTGAGTACTATTGATATAAATGATTATTATACTTGTTTGCAAGATGAACTAACATCTCCTCTAGGAGATATTTCTTGTTTTTATTCCAGGTAGGTCACCTTGGTAATGTTATGATGATTACCATGAAATTGTATCTTATTCTTGTTACCATAGATATGCTCTTATGAAAATGTTGTTATATTGGAGATACTTTTTCTCTTGTTTCTCTAGTCTTAGGTAGGTTATCTTACAAATTCCATGGAGGTTACCATGGAAATGTATGTGTTCCAGGAAGGTTACCACGAAAGTAGGTCACCAGTGACAACTTTGAGAGGGAGCTACAGTGACGATTGCAGAAGGAAACATATTAGATATCCTCGAGTTTGAGACATGGAGCAGACTGAACATAAGGAAGCGCCCATTCCCAAGTAGTGAAAACAAAGCCAAAGGAGTTTTGGACATTGCGAATTCAAACATGTGTGGACCAATGAAAACCACTTCATATGAGAATAAAGGAGGAGAGTTCACATTATTTGAATTCAAAGAATTCTGTAGAGAATTTGGGATTGAGAGGGAGCTCACTACTCACTACAATCCTCAACATAGTGGGGTAGAAAAAAGAAAGAACCAAACGATAATGGAAGAAGTAAAGGATATGATTCATGATCAACACTTACCTATGCATCTATGGGAATAAGAAACCCCAATTGATGTATATGTGCAGAACACAACACCAAAATAAATGTTTTTAGGAGAAAATCCAGAGGTCAACCAACTGAGGATATTTTGTTGTCCAGTGTATGTGCATGTTCCCAAAGATAAGATATCAAAGTTGGATCCTTCAAGAAAGAAGGGTATATTTGTTGGATATAGTGATACATTGAAGGCATATAGAGTCTACATCCCTGGTTACAAACAGATAGATATTAATAGAGATGCTACCTTCGATGAGGATGCAACCTTCAGTAGATGAGGAGCTTGAAGCTCCTAGAGTTGTATATACATATGCAGGTAATGATGTTGTTCCATAAGATCATGGTCTAGAGGACCATCACATGGAAGAAACACAAAGACCTGCAAAAATGAGTACAAAGAAAAGAAGACCAGCTTGGGCTGGTGATATTATTCAGGATACTGAGAAGTATGGTTCTCTAGATGGATCTTTTAGAGAAAGCAATAAACCTAGACTATATTCCATCTACGTGGCATTGTTATGTGATATCATTGATGTTGATCCTACCTTTTTATGAAGAGGATGTAGAGAAGAAAGTATGAAAGGATGCCATGATTGAAGAATACTATTCCATCATTAAGAATAATGTTTGGGATGTGGTTTCAAGACCGAAAGAGAAATTAGTTGTGTGTTCCAAATGGATCTACAAGATGAAACATTCAATAGATGGAAGTATCGAGAAGTACGAGGAAAGATTTGTGGCTCGTGGGTTCTCCCATAAAGAAGGAATAGGTTATGAGGAGACATTTTCTCTTGTGGTGAGATACACTTTGATTATAGCTATACTTGTGATAGCTACAGTAATGAAATGGAAGGTACACTAGATGGACATGAAGAAAACTTTTCTGAATGGTGTAGTAGAAGAGGAAATGTACGTGGAGTAGCCATAATGTTTCAAGACACATGACAAGCAGTCACATGTGTGCAGGTTGAAGAAACCCTTGTATGAATTGAAGTAAGGACCCAGGGAATGGTACGGTAGAAACTAGACAATATTTTCCTTAGACTTGGGTATGATGCATTATTTATTAGGTCTAAGGTGTGGCAGAAACCAGACAATATTTTCCGTAGACAAGGAAAATATGTGGTAGAAATACTGAAGATATTTGAAATGATGTATTGTAAATCCATGCCCACACCAATGGTGACGAACCTGAAGTTATTAAGTGATACTTCTTCAGAGACAATGGTTGTCACCATGTACAGACATATGATTGGTTCATTGATGTATTTGACGAATACTAGGTTAGATATATGTTTTTGAGTGAACACTTTGAGTCAGTATATGGTTGAACCAATACGTGTTTAATTGATTTCGACAAAGCACGTATTAAGGTATCTGAAGGGTACGATATACTTTGGACTCTGATATGTTTCATATTGTAAGATAATACTGCAAGGCTATGCTAATTCAGGTTGGGCCGGTAGTGTCGCAGATCAGAGGAGTACATCATGATGTTTCTTCAGTTTGGGGTCAACTATTATTTCATGGATCATCAAGAAGTTGACTATTTTGACACTCAGTACAACCGAGGCAGAATATATACCAACATGTCCAACTAGTAGCAAATCTATGTGGCTTCGAAAGTTGCTTGCAAAAATGTTTGATCTCGAGTTGGAGGTGACTTGTATTTTTTGTGACAACCAAAGTTGTATAAAGTTGTCTGAGAACCTAATAGCATAGTTCTCTGTGTTAAGTGGATCAAACTGAATAGTTTCCYAGACTCCATAAGGATTGGGTAGTAGCACATTTATGTGTSTGAACTAGATCAAACTGATAAATTTCCCAGACTTGGTGTCAATTGGGTAGTAGCGCAGTTCTGTGTGAAATGGCTAGTTTCCTAGATTTGAGTGAGTTAGATGAAGTCCTATAATGAAATAAGGTCCCAAAGGATGATGAGACCCATAAGGTCCAAGAGGAAGATGAGACTATGCCCACTAGAGAGATGTTACATGTGTTGATGAGGCCCCATATGCATGACTGTGACATGAACATCAAATAGTCTATGTGTGACTATGAAAGAGCCACTATATGGCTATGATGGTGATTGTGATGTATCGATTCATCCGATAGTATGTGTGTGACTATGAGAGAGCCTGTTTGGATATGATGGTGATACTTGTGACATGATCTGTTTGATCATGAGATAGACTGTGTGGATGTGGTGATGCTACCTGTAGACTGGTCTGCAAAACCATGTGAGTCTTTCCCATGCCATGTGAGACGGATGGATGTGATTGATAACATTACATAAAGAACACCATAGTTAATAACTCCCTAGATAAGAAGGAGTGTTGATATTTTGGTAGATGCAGGCGGTATTAACCTCCAGTATAACCTTTGTACTTAGAGTAGAATATTTCAGAAGCAAGAGAACCATTAAACAAATGTGGAATACCCTAGATGAGAAGTCGGCCCAAGAAGATTAATAGTAAAGTAAATACAAGTCTTCATATATGAGGTCGACCCCACATGAAAATACACCTTGGAAGACTAGTATAAATACAGGTTAGGCGCTCCTCATTTGAACATACACTCACTCACTCATCTATGAAACAAGTTTAAGGAGCAACAATTGCAACAGAAGGAGGTGCAAGTCTCGAGAGGGTGGTGCGATAGTTGTTGTGGTGTAATCTCAATATTTCTGGTAGCTCTCTTGTGTGATTCTCTTGGTAAAGGCATGTTTCTATTGGTAGAGGTATTCTCTCTTGATAATGTGCTACAATCACAACAATATTAGTATTTATGGTTAGGGTTTATCTGTTGGTTCTAGTGGACTTGCTAGAATCTATCTAAGAAAAGGTTACTGTGCTCAGGATGGCCTATGTAAGTGCCTATGGTTAGGTGACAATGATGTGACATTGTCTATGTTTAAATGAGCATACCAAAATTTTAACACCCGATAATAAGATCCCACTTTAACTAAATCTATTCATTCAAGTGCACCATGGAAAATTTATGACTGAGGAATTTTCCCACCAAAGTCTTCCCTGCTAACAATTCAATTTGCTTCACCAAATATCTTCACCAAAAACTAGAGAAATACCACCTCTAAGAGATTTAATCACCTTCTAGTTCTCCTTCCCTTGCTAATCCACTGCATGAATAATTCCACCACTTTGCAAATCTTGCAACTACAAATTCATACTGATGAACCATAACCCCAGACCATTATGATCTGGCACAACTCCACATCCAACCCGCTCCTCTTGAAGACTAGATAGTTCTAATGAAACGTTCACCTCGAGTCCAATGACACCCCCTTTACTCCTTCCCTCGACCACATCAGCTGTATTCATATGAACACCATCACATGACCACTGAGGAATAACCTTAAGGGCCCTCTAATTTCAATCTAGACTCTGCCTATAGGAAAAGGATATTATGGGGCATAGATTTGTCAGGACTATTGACTACACCCCCCTTATACAAAGTTTTGGCAAGTATAAAGTGTTCATGCCATGAACCCCCCATGGCCCTAGATATCTTGACATCAAGAGGCCCATAGGAGACAAAAAAATCCTCTTTTGAGACCATGTCTTCAGAGTAATAAGCCAATTGAAGCTTAGAATCCATAGAGGCATATCTTCATAGAAACCCTAGCCCCACTCATTCTTTCACCTCATCCTCAATCCATGCTTTGAACCAATCTATTGAAAAAGTATTCAAGTTCTATAAAAATGTTTTTAAGTTGATCCACTGTGAAAAGTTTCACCCTTTTAGCTAGATAACTTATGGTCCTAGTCTAGTTTAGAAAAGAGAAAGACCAAATTCACGAAACAACAAGCCTTTGTATCAACAAATGATAATGGTAATTTTACTCACTGTTATTATGGTGTCTCTTAGGGTGTTTCTAACCCGAGCTAAATTTGACAAAAAAATCCCCCACATCCAATACTAAGGCACTTCAATCCATAGTACACAAAACAAAGAGTAAGGAAAGAAACTCAAACCAAATAAAGTTTGTCAGAGTTTGCGCTCCTTTTTCTATGGTAGTGAAATATCCTTCAATTAAGGGTGGAGGTAGGAAATAGATTTTGTATCCAAATGTTTAGATAAATATGAATTTTATGCATCCACCTTAATTAATCCTTTAAAAGCGGTGGATGATGCAGTAGTTTCAACATTATGTTTATGAAGCAGATCCAGTTGAAGTAGTCGAATAAACATTTATAACGAAGCCAATTGAAACTCAATCTTCTCGTAACAACCTAAAATCTTTTACTTGCAGGTCTAAAACCAAGCTTAGAAACCAGGCTGACAATGAATGACTATGGTTGAATTCGGTAGAGCAATTTTTACTATGGTTGACTTTGGTTAAACATGTTTGACTATGGTTAATTATGGTTGACCATTGTCAACTATGTTTGAAGCCATCCTTAACTTGATTGTATATTTGGTTCATTATATACACAAGTAGGAAAGTCAATGGTTGATTTCTCATCTTGGTTGACTTATGTCAACTTGCTATGTTCCTAAATGGATATGCAACACATTGTGATGTTCATTAAGGGTTATGTTTGATTGTGACATTCCTCCATGGTCATGTCTCATTGCAAGCAACATTCATGAAGGGTTATGTCACATTGCAAGCAACATTCATGAAGGGTTATGTCACATTGCAAGAAAAAAACATGAAGGATTATGTTACATTGCAAAAAAAATTCTTCCATGGTTATGTCACAATGTAACATCCATCAATATGTCATATCACAATGTTCCTGAAGGGTTATGTTGAATTGAGACAATCCTCAATGGTTAAGTCACATTGTGACATTCATTTTGGCTGAGTTGTGTCAATTTGCTACATTCCTTGATGGTTATGTTGCATTGTGTCATTCATCAAGGGCTATGTTTGCTTATGACATTAAGAGGTTATATCTATTGCGATGTTAATCTTGGTTGACTTATGCCCACTTGATATGTTCATCACTAGTTATGCCGCACTATGAAATTCATCAAGAATTATGTCACTGTGATGTTCTTGAAGGGTTATGTTAGATTGTGACTTTACTAAATAATTATGTTCACCATAGTTGAATATAAGTGACATGTTTTATTATGATTGAATATAGTTTAATATGTTTGACTATGGTTGAACTTCGATTACCCATGGTTAATTATAATTGACTTTGCTTAGCCATGGTTGCGTATAGTTGACTATGTTTGACAATGGTTAACTATGGATGGACATGGTTAGCCATGTATGAATATGATTAATCATATTTGACTATATTTAAACATATTTGACCATAGTTGAGTATGGTTGGACATGGTTGACCGTGGTTAACCATATTTGGCTATGACTAACTATTGTTGACTATGATTGACAATGTTTTACTATGGTTGATGATGTTTAATTATGTTTGACCATGTTTAAACATGGTTCACTATGGTTGACCATGTTTGACAATGGTTAAATATGGTTCGCCATGTTTAACTATGGTTAATTGTTGTTTGACCATGGTTGACCATCGTTAACCATGATTGGCTACAATTAACTATGGTTGACTAGGATCGACCACGTTTGAGCATGGTTGACTAATGTTTAATAAGGGTGACTATGATTGACTAGTTTTTACCATGTTTGACGAGCATCTTTCACAATGGTTAACTTTGTTAGAGCATTTTTTAATATGGTTGACTTTGGTTGACCATGGTTGTCTTTGTTTGACCATGTTTGAATATGGTTAATTATGGTTGACTATGGTTAATTATGATTGAGCATGTTTGAAGGCCATCCCTAACTCAATTCTATGTTTGATCCATCGAATGTGCAAGAAACAAAGTAAACATTTTCTTTCTCATCTTGGTTGACTTATGCCAAATTGTTATGTTCCTCAATGGTTATGCAGTGCATTCTGATGTTCCTTAAGGGTTATGTTTGATTGTGGAATTCCTCCATTTTTATGTCATATTCCAACCTTCATTAAATGTTATGTTGCATTGCAAGTAACGTTTCTGCATGGTTATTTTGCATTATGATGTTTCTCAAGGGTTATTTTGGATTGTGACATTCCTCAATAGTTATTGTTGCAATGTGACATTCATCAAAAGTTATGTCACATTGCGACACTAAAATATTTATAATATGATTTTATCTATTACAATACAATACACAAACTTCAAACTTTAATGTTACTTATCCAAATTTTAACATCCTTCTAACCTTCAAAATGTTGTTTTTATTGAATATGTAGATATAATTATTCTATCATGCTTTAAATTTAAATCATTTCTATAATAAAACATTGAATTATAGAACATTAACCATAAAACTACTTGTCATTGAGAGTTAGAGATAAATAATGAAAAATTATATATCTAAAATTGATTATGTCAAATTTTAAATTTTGATAGGGATGTTTTTAAATTTTTATTTTTTTCTTATGTTTAATGCTAAAATATATTGTTAAGTGTAATTTAAATTTGAAATGAAGAGGGATTTTGTATGTATAGATGATTTTAAAGTTTAAATTTAAGAGAGTTTGTATTAATCATAATAAAGCTAATTATTATTATTACTTATATTATTTGTTTAACATATCAATGTTTGTATTAAAATAATAATGCAATGATTGCTATATAATAA
>SNQJ01S0016545.1:181116-202641 GCA_010110895.2 Picea sitchensis | reverse complement strand
ATGCCTAAAGTATTCGATTACAGGGAACTTGTAGTGTGGTGTGCTAGAAAATTTGATCCCAAGAGCTAACTGATTGAAGTAAAGGAAAGAAGAAGGAATCCTATCCATTTGACTCCAAACACCTTTAGAAGGATGTTGTGACTTCCAACATTGAACAAAGATCTCAAATTTCCGAGGCATATTCTATCATAGATGCTCAGGGTGGAAGGGTGAGTTTACCCAAAGAATTTTTGGTCCAACCTCCTATTAGAGACTCGAGAACCAATTAGATTAACATATTCATGTTGGCTCAACCATATAGGGAATTCATGTGGATTTTTTCATGCCAAGTGGGCCAAGATTCAATTTCTTGTGTCTCCATGTATGTTGTGTACATCCTTCATTACTTTATATGAGTAGGGGTAATTTTTTATTGGACCCAGATTTTCTTGAATGCGATTTCCCACCAACTATCAAACTTCATTCAGAATGAGAGATTCTTCATGACCTCTTACCTAGTTTTTGCTTTAGTTTATTGTAGCATGTTTGAAAGCATGACCCCAAGGGGAAATGTCTATTTTAATGAGGACCCTGCTCAATTATGGTACCCTATATTATGGAAGCACAAAGCACCATTCCATTTCTATCAAATCCAAGACTCTTTTGTTAGTAAGTGCATAAGTATGTTCATCGGGATTGAACCAACCATGCTAAAAAAGGTAGTCATACCTGGATTTCTTGTGGGGAAGGGAGTATGCAATTTGAAGAAGAATTCACATACATAGGGCTCTTTGTCTTTGAAGGGAAACCAATTCTTCTTCCCCATTTTTTTTGTGATAGATTTATGGTTTATGAACTATGTTGAAAATACAAAATGTGTTCTATGTTTTTCGATAAAAAGAGGAAGAGACAATTCATCCCCATACCTTTCAAAATTTCTGATATTTCAGTTAAAAGTTCAATTACCTGGCTGAGATGGATGGATTATTTGATTCCTCCAATATGAAAGAGGCTAAACCACACAAGGTATTTGATCCTAAAGTTGTTTTCATAGACCACATGGTTTCAATTGGATATGGTTTTGTTTTTTCTAGGCTGAAGGAAATCACAGAGGGAGTCGATGATAATGAAGATACATATGTCAAATCCAAGGTAGTAGTCATGACAAGTAAAACTACTCCTAAATAGAAGAAGCAAGTCACTCATGACGATGCAAATACACGGGCAAGTTCAAACATTGGTGCGAAGAAGATACCTCTCCAGGAAGAAACCAAACAATCACAAGAAAAACAGAGGGGCATATCCACAACTAGTTCATGTTGATGGTGGTTCAGTTCATCACTCTGGTAAGAGTTTCTATTCCGGTCACAAAAATAATGAAGCTAACATAGGAGGAAGAGAGAATAATGAAGGATTCACGGGTGATGGACATGACATGGACCCCCCTCAACATCAATTGGAGATAACCCATATAGTTACCCTTATTCCCAAGAGAAAAAAAAAAATTCCAAATGGAGGTAACACTCAAGATCCCAGAAGGAAATATGGAAGCAAATATGCTAGACATGGAAGTCGATGAGGTTAATGAAGTGCTCGCATAGGCCAAAATTCAAGAAAATAAGAGTAAACTAATCGTAGAGGATTTGGATTGGAAGTGACCAATTGTTTTCAAGGAAGAGTCTGTGAATCTGCATCATGTTAAATATGATAAACAATCTAGGAAGTGGCAGATTGAGAGAGTCAGTTTGAAAGACAAAAGAGTAACATGAAAGTCGAGCTCCAAGATATAGTTTAAAGTTTTGAGGCCCTCAAGGCTTCTCATATTTCATCAAGCCATGGGTGAAGCATTGGCTCACTCAGTAATTGAACATGAGCTAGAAAATGAAAAATTGAAGAAAAGGATAAGGGAGCTAGAGGCCACTCTGAGCCAGAGGCAATTATTTGCAGAACCTTCATCTATAATGATCCCAAATGAATTTCCCAAAGAAGTTACCGGATCAATATCTAAGGTCACAAAGGATGCTAAACTATTAATGGGTATTAGTGCCCTTCCTGCATTGTGATTGGTGGTCGAGTGTTGGGCAGTCATATCCTTCCTGGGCCTTTCGCAGCCCTCCTCGATGTGACCTTCCTTACTTAAGATGCTATCACGATCTTTTGTTGCTAGCTGGATGCAGACCATTCTGAATTGTCCTTCCAGGATCTTGATCCAGGTAGTATCTAGTTTTGGTCCTTCCTTGCTAACCCCCTCGTTGTCAATTGTGTCCGCTAGGCCATTTGCTGACTTGCGTACCCAACACAACTCCACTGTGTTAATCCTTTATAGATGCTCCTAGATTTTTTGTAGGGAGTGTTCCAAGAGCCAGTGTCTTTGTACCTTGCCCACTCTAGTGCCATTTTGGAGTCTCTTCACTGTGTTGATGACCAGGGTGGAATCACCTTCCACGATGGTGTTGGTCATCCTTTCGCAACTTAGAATTTCAAGACCCAGCTTCAAGGCTCCAAATTCCGCTGCCTTGTTGGTTGAGTTTCCCATACTCCCATCATACATCTAGATTATGTTTCGATCACTATCTCTGACCACCCCTCCCATCCCTATCATTCCTAGGTTTCATTTTGCCACCCCATCAAAATTTAACTTGAGGAACCCTGTCGGAGGTGGTGTCCAGTTGCGCTCTCCTAATTGAAGTTGCGATGGCCTCTTTTCCTGTGTGTTGTTGCGCCCATATTTTAGGTGAAAAACTTCCAGAATTTGGGAGTCCTGGCCTGTGAGTAGCGCTTTTCTAGTCTGACAATTGCGTCTTTGCATCGTTTCTCGTATTTGTGAGATTATTGATTCCTTGAGTTTCCCTTCTAGAAGGATTTTGTTCCTGAAGATGCGTCGGTTCCTTTGATCTTTGATGTGTATTTACATTCATCGAGGAGATGATTCATTGTTTCTTCCTTAGCTTGACAGAGGTGGCAATGTGATGGGCCTATGAAACCCCTTTTCCTTAGGTTTTCCCAGGTTAGAATTCGGTTGTGCAGAACTAGCCATTTGAATATTTTGATTTTTGGCCACTGAGGGTTGCCCCAAATCTTTCCCCACTGTTGCGCCGGATCTTCTTGGTCCTGGTCCGCGATGTTGTTCCATGCTTCCTTTAATTTGAATTCCCCACCATTTTTCCTACCCCATATTAGTTGGTTCTCTTCTTCTGAGATTACAATTTTCCTTTTCCCCAATTCCTCCTCCACCTCTTTCGTTACTGTTGCGATCTGATCTCTGTTTTGTGGATTGAGTTTGTCCCAGATCCTCCATCTGTCACAATTATTTTCTTGTTTCCAATAGTGATGGATTTTGACTTTTCCTTATGCGGTCATGTCCTGTTGGAGTTCCTCCCTGTCTGTATTTTCCATTCTAGGTTTCTGTTGCCATGTATCCTCCCATAATCTGGTTGTTTTACCATTCCTCACTTCCTAGAATTCGTGTTTCTGGATCCAAGCTTTGTTGAACCAGGCTAGATTCCAGATGGTTGATCCCTCCCTTGTGCCCATAAAATGAATTCGATCATGATCGTTGATGTCTGGGGCATACTTGGCCTTCTAGAGGGTTGCCCATGGTGTTGTCTTTTCTTTGACCCATTTCCACCAAAATTTCGCCCCATAGGCTTCGTTGGTTACTTGTGGATCTTGTAACCCCAAGCCTCCTTTGCATTTGGGTTTGCAAACCTTCTCCTAGGCCACAAGGGCCCATTTTTTCTTGTTTTCCACTCCTCGCCATAGGAAGTCCCTTTGGATGGCTCTTATTTTTTGGAGTATTCCTTTGGGAGCAGGAAACACTGACATCATATAGGTCGGAATTGCTTGCAGAACCACTTTGGTCAGGATAAGTCTCCCTGCTAGGTTGAGGGATATGTAAGTTTCATTTTTCACCCTCTCTTGTAGTTTGTTGATCAATCCTTCCCATGTTGCCATTTTTCATTCTCTGTCCGTCAGGGGATTCCCAAGTATTTCGTTGAGAGCGTTTTGGGTTCAAACCCCAAAATATTTTCCAGGTTTCTTTAAATTGGTGGGTTGGTATTGAAGAAATAGATAATGGATTTGGAGTGATTGATCTCCTCTCTCGAGGCTTACCCAAAATTTTCTAAGATTATTTTATAGGCTTTGGCTTCCTTGACCGTGGGTGTGCTGTGGAGTAAGGTGTCATGAAAAAACTGTTGATGCATGGAGGTAGGGTAGTTTTTGAAATCTTTGATGCCTGTTATTTCTCCTGCTGCAGTTGCGCTTCTTATGCTTCTACTGAGTCCTTCCATCATCAGAATGAACATAAAAGGTGTTATCGGGTCTCCTTGTCTGATGCCTCTTGAGGGCCAGAAGGGTTTGGCTGGGGCTCTGTTGATTAAAAGCGAGTAACTTGACGTAGAGACTAGGATGACAATCCAATTGATCCAGTGTTGCACAAATCCAAAAGCTTCCAGAGTCTTGACCATATATTTCCAGCTAATTTTGTCATAATCCTTTGCTAGGTCAAGTTGGATTATCACCCCCCCTCTCCTCTGGATTTTCAGTGTGTGTATCAGCTCATGGGCATGGTCCGCAATTTGTCACCCTTCTACAAAACCCGCCTGTTCCTGTGAAATCAGTGTGGGTAGGAGAGGTTTCAATCTATTGGCTATGACTTTGGAGATTATCTTGTAAACCACATTTCATAATGCTATGGGTCTATAACGTTCTGGGGTCCTTTCTTCATTTTCTTTGGGGATTAGAGTAATCATTGTGGCATTTAGCGCTTTCATAATGGAGGTCGAGCATCTGGAGTCTTCCACCACCCCATAAACGTCATGTTTGACCACTTCCCAACAAGATTTGAAAAATTCCACTGTGAAACCATCTGGACCTGGGGCCTTTCCATTGGGCATCTCCTGGACCACTTGGTCAATTTCCTCCTTAGCGATGGGTTTGTTTAGGTTGATATTTTGTTCCTCGTTAACTAGCCTAGGGATGTGTTGAGTTATCCTTTGTATGACCTATGTTCTGTCCTAGTTGGGTTCCTAGGCTATCCCATGGAAGTGGTTTACCAACATGTTTTCAATCTCCTTCTGTGACTCTCTCTCCATCCCATCTTGATCCTGAATTTTCAGGATTTTGTTGTGGGTTCTTCTAGCAATGGTTTTTCTATGAAAAAACTTTGTGTTCCGCTCCCTTCCTTTAGCCACCTAATTCTGGTCTTTTGGTGCAATAGAATATCTTCCTATTGGCATATTTCTTCCCATTCCTGGGTCATTTGGATCTCTTCCTTTTTCCGCTCCTTTGTATATCCCTCGTCTATGCATATTTCCTGGAGTTTCCTCATTCTATCTTCAATATTTTGTTTTTATTGGTTTATGTTTCCAAATATTTCCTTGTTCCACTCCTTGAGTTTATGTTTGATGTACCCAAGTTTCTTATAGATATTGAACATCCTTGTCCCTTGATCCAGTTGTTTCTCCCGAAACCATTGGCTGATGTTCTCCTTGAAGGCAGAATGTTCGATCCAAAATTTCTCGAATCTGAAGGGTCTATTCTTTGGAGTGGTTTGGAAGTTTGCTTCCAGTTGGACTGGCCAGTGGTTTGAACCCCCCTAGGGAAGGATGTTTCTATCTAAAGTTAAACCCTGTAGAATGATAAACTCTGACACCAAGAATCTGTCTAGCCTCGTCATTATCTGATGTTGATTTATCCATTTGTTTTTCCATGTTAACTGGCCATTACTAGTTTTTACGTCCACCATCTCCACTGTGTCAATGAAAGCTGAAAAATCTTCCACATCTCTATCCAATATCCTAGTGCCTCCTTTTTTTTCCGCAAGTGTCGTGATGATGTTGAATTCCTTGGCTAGGATCCAGTGGAGGTTCTGGGAGCAGGCTTTTAGGTTTTCTAGGTCTAAGAGAATTCTTCTCTTTTCTTCCAACATCTGGGGACCATACACATTAGTGCATATAATCACCTCTGTGTTACCTATGATTTGCATGTTAACTGAAAGTGTGTGTCTGGTGGCTTCGACTGCTAGTAGATTCATCACTTGTGGGTTCCACAAAGTGAGAATACCGCCTGCCATCTGTTTTCCTTCGACAACCAACGTATTGTGCTTGCTCCATTTTTTTTTGTTGATTGTTTCCATTCTGTCTACAATACATTTTGTCTCTTGGATGAAACGAAGGTCTGGTTGTTCCTTCCTCAATCTATTTTTAAGGATTCTTTGCTTTTGTCTGTTTAGGCCTCTAATATTCCATGTTATAATCTTCATTTAAACATGTGGGGGGGAGTTGGGAAAGAGATTTTTTATCTTACCTGAGTTTATCAACAGAGATCCTAGTTTCTGTAGGGCTACGTTGTTTAATTACCTACCTTTATTCCTTCTCATCTGCTTGGGTGAGAGTTGTGGTTGTCCCTCGCCTGCTTTGATTCCTAGGTTTCCTATCTCCCCGTGCATGTGCTTGAGCCCTCTGGATTTTTCTTCCTCCCTTAGGAGGAATAGGTATTGGATACGATCTAGTTGCTCCGTTGGTACATTGTCTACACCCTTCCTTTTCCGTTGCTCCATTATGTTCGGGAGATCTATCCCTTCCCTTTACACAATATCTCTGAGATCATGATCTTCTGTACCTACCTCACTTGGTTTCATTTCCGCATCTTCGTCTCCCTCCTGCATGGGGGTGTTGGCATCTTTGGTTTCTCCGTCCATATGAGTTGCGCTATCCCCCTGTTCCATCTTATTATTTGGATTGTTTGTGTTCTCATTTGGGGCTTGTTCCTTAGCTTCTTTGGCTTTTTCCTTTTCTTTTCCTCCTTCTTCCCCTTTGTTGGTTTTGTCTCACCCTTCCATTCGAGTCTTCGATTCCAGGTTTCTTCCCATTGGGGCTTTACTTGGTTTCTTGTTTGCTCTGTTTCTTTGGTTTGGCTTGATAAACCCATCCTCATCCTGTTGTATTTTGGTTTTTTTCTCTTCTTGTTTTTTATTGAGAGGGCATTCTCTGAATAGGTATCCATGTTCATGACATATTCTGCATCTGAATCGGATCTGTTCGTAGTCGATTGTTTGTATCCATTCCTCATCCCTGAATTCCAGGCTTATGGCTTCTGGGAGTGCCCCTGAAACATCCATCTCTATGCAGATTCTTGCATAGGAGGTATATCTCCCTTTTAGGGTTGCTTCCGATGTCTTCACATATTTTCCAAGTTTGTCACTGATTGCTTCGAAGGTGGAGGGTAGCCAATAGTCTAGAGGAAGAGAGTAAAGCTTCAACTAGACTGGTACATTCTTGAAGGTTTCTTTCTATTGGGAGATGTTTTCCTTCCATGGCTGCATGTACAGTCCTGTTGAGGCATGGAAGTATGCCCCCCCCCTCAAAGACATTATCCATGTCCTCCAAGTTCATGACTACTATTGTGAAGAATACTTTCGAACCTAGGTGGTGTTCCACTTCCCCGCTTGGCTTCCATTGGTATTTTATCTAGTTGTGCAACGTTCTTTTTGTGGGCCACAAATCCATGAAATTGCAAATTAGTGCATGTGTCTTCATCTGGTCCCGGAAGAGTTGCGTTTGTGGATCTTCCAGTATCACCTTGGGTATCAGTGTTGTTTTAGGTTTACACAGGTTTCTCCCTTCTACCCCATTGGGGTTCGCTAGTTCTTGTGCATCATTCTGGGTTTCTTTGGCTTCTTCCCCCATGCGATCCATTTTTTCCTTGTTGCTTTCCCGATTCTTTTCTAGTCCTGATCCTGAGGTGCTCGTCATTGGTTCCTTGAAAACTATGCCTCATGGTCCTTTCCCCCTATCCACCACTACCTGCTTGTATGAGGGGGTTCCATTACCACCCCCTTTGGTAACCATGTTGTGCTTTGTTGTGTCTGCGACTGTCAAACCCTATCTTGTTTTTGCTCCGACAAAAGGTAAGCGGGCTTGGCCCAGTTAAGATTTGTTCCGCAAGTGTTGACTCTTCTTAATGAAACAAGGAATAGCCTATTTTTTTAACACGTTTTACAAATTAAAAATATGGCATTGAAAGGAGTTAAACATCAATGATAATAAAGTGAAAAAATAAAATGTTGAAAATTCAGATCAAAATTGTAAGGCGTTTTATCGCCATATACAATTTTATAGAATGAATTCTCATTTTGTTGAAAACAAATTTTCCTAAAGTGGAAAAAAATAATAGATTTTCTTAGAGTGAATGGAAATAGGTAGAAACTATAGTTACAAAATTGAACAAGACCTCAAAGTACGAGTTAAAATTGGACTCAACAAAAATCACTAAGTAGAATAATTAATATTTTCATGTTTGGGTATAAAAACTTAATAAATCAATGTTTAATAAATCATTAAGTAAACCTTGCAAACCAGGCCAACACAAAAGCCATATTTTGAGACCCGTCTAAGTTGTCTGAAGCAAGTATGAATTTCTAACAAATCAATTCATCTTGTTTCTATGAAAAAATTATAGCAAATCAATTCATCCCATTTAAAGACGTATCATTTTTCCCAAGATCTAGCTATACTTTAATTCATGTGACAATTTAAATTGACGCCAAAATAGACAACTCTCATGTTTACAAGTTTACACTTTTCACAATAATGTGACCATATTTATTTTTTGCATATTTAAAATATAATGTGAGGAATATCTAGGTCTTCCCTTTTTTGAGAAGTTATATATAATTTATCTTACAAATAATTAATGTAAAATTAGTTATAGCTAACATCAATGACATGGTTTTGTATTTATTAGTGATTATTGATGATAATAAAAGTTGTCATCTATTTTATTGCATTTTCATATCAAATTGTAATTAGATGATATCTATTTTTTTTGTTTTTACGATATACTTGGAAAACATTATACACTATTCATTTCTCTATATTATCTGTGTTTCATTGATTGTTCTCTCACTAAATATTATGATGGTCATACAAACATATGTTACTTAGTTTTTTTCGATGTTCCCTTTCCCCCGCTTCGGGGGTATGCTAGTTTAATATATAATTTAGGAAATGGGGAGAGTAACACCTATCTATACATATTTCTCTAATAACAAAATATAATTATCTAATAAGTAAGAATATAATTTATGTAACTTAGAATATAGAGAATATAATTTAATCTATAATTTAGGAAATGGGAGAGAGAGTAACACCTATCTATGCACACATAGATATATTAACTTGAAAAGTAAGATGAACAACTTCAATCTCTCATCAATATGTTTGATTGATATATGCAAAATGTACTAGATAAATATGTAAAAAAAATAAAAAAATATTTACAATTTATTCATATAAATTTATTATAATTTAGAATTTATTAAAAATTGAAAAAAAAAATAATAATTCAAAATTTACTAATTATATATAAAAATTAATAATTTGAAATTTATATATTTTATAAATTAAAATTTAATCTAAAATTAATGTAACAGAGTGAGGAAGAACAATTATCTACTCAAATACACAAAATAGAATTTAATCTATGGTTTATGAAACCAACCCCTATGTATTAATAGATTTCAAATTACATGTAGCCCTGCGACAATGAGACCAATAAGCAAACTATAATTTTCATTTCAATTGAAATTCCGAGAATGACACTAGAACTCCCCATGATATGTGAGATTCATTAAACCACATATGCCACTTGAAACTCGTCAAGATCCTCAACTCCAATATAATAAAATCCTACATGATTGAGAATTGAACCTCAACTCCAATATAATAGAATCCTACATGTACTACTAGCTCCCAGATCAGTGTTATACACTCCATCACTAATAGGTTCACATGAATGTATATTTTACTTAAATACTTTTATTCTTAGTTTATGGGTTCTTAGTGATGTAGCATTACATTATGGTGTTAATAAGTTTGTTCTTTGTTTATGGGTTGTTAATGATGTAGGGTTACATTATGGTGTTAATGTTTTAGAAGCACAATTATTACAATATCAATTATAATCACAATCACCACTAACAAATATAAGTTGCCCTTAACCTCTATAATCCCTTTCCCTTATAATTCCTAACCCTTATAATTTCCAATCCCTAATAACATAAACCGTACTCCCTATAACCCTTAAGGAATTTAACCACTAAATAAATTGAACCGTAAAATAACCATTGTCCCCTCAAACATTAACATGTATAACCATTAAACCCTATAACCACTAAGTCATATAGCATATAACCCTTAACCACAATAGTTGCAAACACTATAACCAGTGCATCATTAACACCTAACCCCTAATAATGAGGAAAATTAAACCATAGCCACTAATCCATAATTACTAATGATATTAATCATTATTTCCCTTCAGCTCTAAATCCAATAACCCTATCCCTTACCTATTCTCACTTCCAAAACTAGTAGCACTTATGAATATCAATGCCTAGAAACCATATAACTACAAAACTCTATCACCTATAACCCAAACCCGTGTAAATTTTATAACCCCTAACACTTAATCTCTATATCTCCAAAACCCTAACATTAACCCATAACTCTTATTACTTCTATAAAACTAAATATTAATAATCCCTAGCTTGCAACCCCTTTAAACCCTAACCTCTATAATCCCTAACAAGTATGAAACTTATTTAACCTATATAACCCATAATATTTGTAACCCCTATAAGGCTTAACCCTTAACCACTATAACCCCCATAAATCCTAACCCTTTACAATATTTAACTTACACTAGACAACTAAAATTTATAACCTCTTATCTATAATCCTTATAACCATTTTACCATAATACTATCTACCCTAACCCATCTATCACTTATCACAAGTAATTTCTATGTTTTATAACCAACGACTAATGTCCCAAATCAACCTTATTACCCCTCTATCCCTAACTCATAATCCTTAAAACCACTAAACCTTATCCCCTAAACCGTCTAGCATCTATCTCATGTAATAGTTATCATCCATTTTTACTCTAACCACTATCTCGTAACCCACATAACATTTAACCCATATCACTTTTATATCCCCTAACTCTTACAATCCATAACAATTACAACCACCATAACACTTTACCTCTATGATGTTAAACCCCTATAACCTAACACCAAACCCTTTGAGATATAATCGATAATGTATCACCCTTATAATCCCTAACACATTTTTCCCTTCTAACCTCTAATTCACAACCCTATAACCCCTAACCCTCAATTGTTAGAAGCCATAACCCATATATTTTTGAATGGCTAATCCATGTAACCCCTAATCACTTTTTGCATTCTCATTATATATTGTTGCATTCTCACGGGTCTTGAAAATGTACTCATTGCATTTACCAATCTGGTTACTTTGAAAATCGAGCACCAACATAAACTTTGCAAAGATCCTACAAATATGGATTCTTTGAATAAATATAAATGTGTATAGAGATTTAATTCAATCAAATACTGATTTTTTTGAATAAAGATAAAGAGGTATAGACATTTAATTCAATCAAACTACCTTAATAACTAACAAAAGTCTGCAAAATACTGCAAGAATTTACCATATACCACTATCAAACATGTCGTTTCTTAAACCCAATTTAGTACATTAGTAATCTTACATTTTCTTATATGCTGGTTGCATCAGAACACACAAGGAAAAAGGTACCGACAAAGTCACCAAAGATTCAATCAAATATTGATTTTTTTTTAATAAAGATAAAGAGGTATAGACATTTAATTCAATCAAACTACCTTAATAACTAACAAAAGTCTGCAAAATACTGCAAGAATTTACCATATACCACTATCAAACATGTTGTTTCTTAAACCCAATTTAGTACATTAGTAATCTTACATTTTCTTGTATGCAGGTTGCATCAGAACACACAAGGAAAAAGGTACCGACAAAGTCGCCAAAGATCCCAACTCATTTAAATATATATATATATATATATATATATATGAAGAAAAGAGGTCAAAGACAATGACAATTGTGTGACATGAGTCGGCAAAACACATAATTTACCACAAACCACCATCAAAGAGACAATTTCTTAAACAAAAATCACTACCTTATTAATCTGGCATTTTCTTAAATGCAGGTTGCATCATAACAAAAGGCGAAAAGGACTACCAAAAACGCTAAATATTTCGAGTCATTTAAAAAGCTATTTTATAATCAAACAAAATATTTGAAGAACATAGTTCAAAGACAATCTGTTTCCTATGCTTTCTAAGGATATATTTCAGTCAACCTTCTTTGTTCTAACGAATTTAAATTATTCTTCTTCTCCGACAAATAGAAACATAAACAAGGGAAAAACCGAACCTAATCAAACACTCCAAAATTTTTGAAATACAAATATGACTAGGAAAGCTATTAAAGCAATTTTGTAAAATCATTTATTTATTCACTTCAAAAACTTCAATAAACAGAATAAGCTCTGTTGTAACAAAACCAAAGCTACATGAATCTATTTCACTTGTATCAAATGTTTGACCAAAACATACTTGTTTTCTTCCAATTTCTAAAAAAAATTCAAGCAACATTCTTCTACTTTAAATTTCCCATAGAAAGAAAAATGTATGCATCAGAAGTGGAATCTTAAAATTCTACACAAAAATAGTAATTGTAGAAAATAATGACCAAAACATAGTCTTTTTCCTCCAATTCCTAAAAAGATTTCTTCCGAATAGGAAGACTTTAAATTTCCCATAGAAAGAGGTGAGAGACTATCCACCATGCAACAACCCAATCATTGGTGCTCGAATTATGAGGGGAGATACATTTAAACATGCTTCAACTACTATGTATGCTTACAACCTTTCCATTCCAATGGTTAACGACCACATCCAAAACTCTAATAAATATTCATGTCCCATCCCAACAAAGAAAAAAAACAACTATGAAGTACTTACAACCTTTCCATTCCAATGGTTAACAACCACATCCAAAACTCTAGTAAATATTTATGTTCCATCCCAACAAAGAAAAAAAACAACCATTCAACTTGAGCTCACTTAGGCTTTTCCTTTCCCCCTTGGAGGTTATGCTAGTTTAATAATAATAATAATTAAATTATAAAAAATATTATATTAAGAGAAAATTTTAATTATAGTTAAAAAACTTCCGATTTAAATTTATCCTCCCAATTTTGCAATCCAATCCAAAACTTAAATGCAGTGTCAAGATACAAATGAGATATCCATAAATGTGCCAGTAGGTCAATATTGATGCCGACTTCAGAAATGTACCCCTCACTTAACTTGTAGAAAGTCAATATTGACAACGCACAGGACTTTCTCAATTTGTCCTGCCTTCGAAATGGCTGAGAGGAATTTCTCAATTTGTCCTGAATCGTCACGAAAGTGTAAGAAGAAGAATTGTTTTAGTGCCAAAGAGATCTGTGAGAATGAACATTATCCAGATTCCAGGCTATCACTCCTGTAATCCAAACGCATTCATGAGCTGTAACGACTGAAGTGAATTCAAATTTATACCAAATTCATAGAATACCAGCTGCCTTGCATTCGTATAGCGTTGTCAGTTAGCATGGCGAATAATGCAATGTCCAAGAAGTCCACAGAAATATTTAAGAACCCAACAGTTTTTTTTCTGTACGGTTGTACATGCACAATACATGGATTTCACAAAACTCATTAATAATTGGGGACCTATCTACTCTTTTTTACAGCCAAGTTTTCAGAGATAGGTCCAATATCACAATAAGGAAAAAATAGTCAAAGAAAAACACAAAGACATAAAGACATAATTCCTTTTTGGCAACTTTTGGAGAATAATGGCTTCTTAAAGGAGGACAATTTGATAATTGGAGGGGACCTTAATTTTACTCTCTTTTCAGGGGAGATGTGGGGGAACGAGCCCGATTGGATCCCCTCTCTGACTTTTTCTCTTCTCTGTTTGCTTTAGCAGGATTAGTTGATATATCGCCATGTCAGATCTTTCCAACCTAGAGGAATGAACGTTCAGGGCTAGAAGGAATTTCAAAAAGACTAGATCATTTTCTCATGAATGCATATTTGTTGGGAAATCTGAACAGATGCAGATCTTGGGTCATAAACTCCTTTCTTTCAGATCATAATCCTATATGTCTATAGTTTGAAGAGAAAAAGGATCCACTACACTTCCCCTTTAAATTTAACCATGCATGGCTGATGGACATAGATTTTAATTTGTTTCTAAGATCTACTTGGTTGTCTATGGCTTCATGGGAAGATTCATCAGTTATGAATCTGATTGTGATTAAGCTTAAAAAAATAAAAGAAGCAGTAGCTTCTTGGAAGAAAGAGAAGAGAAAAAAGTTGCATATTGAATTTAGTGAAATTGAGCTAATATAACAGTGGTGTTGCCAAGATTTCCCTCACAAATGTTTGCTCCCAAGGTTTAAAGAGGAGATTATGTCACTTGAAAAAAGAAAAGTTGAGATCCTCAAAATTGAGGAAGAAACGAGGTGACTCAAGAGCAGGGCGGTATGGTTGAAAAGTGGGGATAGGAATTAAAAAAAAAATCATAAATTTGTTGAGAATAGAAAGAATTACAATACTATCTGGGATGTCTTGGATGAAGAAGGAAATTTACAACAAGCTCAGGCACGGATTAAAGTAGCAACACACAACTTTTACATTTCTCTTTATAAATCAAAGGATAGTGAAGATACATTAACCCAACTCAATGTATTATAGTAAGTTCCAAGATTCTTCATGGGTGAAGAAAGCAATGAGATGGGTAGACAAGTCACACTTCAGGAGGTTGAGAAAATTGTAGAGTAGATGTTGAAGGGAAAAATCCAAAGCCCAGATGGCATGGATGATTTTAGGGGCTAAATTTCGCTAAATGGCAATTTTTCCATGGTTTTTCCCAAAAAAAGATTTGTTATTCTAAAAATGTTTCTCCCAAATTCTATAGGATAAAATTATTTTACCTTAAAAATCGCCAAAAGTTTATACAAACTATATAAAATCCTTTATAAATTTGAATATTTTTACAAAAATATCGCCAAACATTTCATATGAGGGATTAGTAAGATTCTCCAAGGTTTTTACATTTTAAAATAAATTTCCATCCTTAAAATCATCCCTGCCAGATGGATGGACCCAAGAATTATTCCATCACATTTTTTATATTATGGGTAAAGACTTGCTAAATGGAATGGAAGAGTCAAGGACTTCTGGTAAGGTATGTGGTTCATTAAATGCTACTTTTCTGACACTTATTCTGAAGGAGACAAAACCTAACTCTCTTCATGAATTTAGACCAATTTCTCTCTGTAACTTTGTCTATAAAGTTATTTCAAGATAAATTGGCTTCATGTATTTCAAAAGAACAATTTGTTTTTTAAAAAGACAGGCTTATTTTTTATGTTATTGGACTTGCACAAGAGTGTATGCACTCTTCAAAAACCAAGAAGATGTCCTCCTTAATTCTGAAGCTGGACTTAAAGAAATCCTATGACAAAGTCAGTTGGAGTTTTCTAAGAATGTTGTTGATCCAGATAGGTCTTAAATGGGAGGTGGTACAGTGGATAATGGGATGTGTTTCAAGAGCAAATCTCGTAGTACTTGTGAATGGTTCACCAACAAGTTTCTTCAAAGGCTTCAGGGGCTTAAGGCAAGGATGCCCTCTTTCGCCTTTGCTTTTTCTACTGGTGGTGGAAAGTCTCAGTAGAATGATGAAGAAGGTCAAAGCAGAAGGTATTTTATCAGATTTAAAGGTAGCCAGAGGATTAGTCATCACCCATTTATTTTTCGTAGATGATGTATTGATTCTTGGTATTGATTCTATTGAAGAATGGTTGGAATTAAAGAAGATCATTTCTTCTTTTTGTCAAGCCACTGGAATGGAAGTTAATTGTCAAAAATATTGTTTCCTTTACAAAATTTGGAGCTTGAGAAGTTAGAATGGCTTGAAGATCTCTTTGGAATTCCGTTCGTTCATTTATATTGTGGTTTGAAATATTTAGGATTCTATCTTAAGTCTAATGGATATAAAATCTCTGATTGGGTCTGGATACTCCAGAAAATAGAAAAGAGAGTTGGTCACTAGTATTTTAGGTGGCTCTCCCTGGGAGGTAGATTAGTCCTCATTAAATGTGTTCTTCAAAACATCCCAGTTTATTGGTGCACTTTAGCAAAAGTCCCAACTTTGATCAAGACAAAAATCCGATGGGTTTTCTCGAATTTTCTATTGAGGGGAGCAAGGAAATCCTCACATTTTCATCTAGTTAATTGGGATCTGATTGCAAAACCAAAATCACTTGGAGGCTGGGGTATTAGAAACTTAGATTGGTTTGCTCAAGATTTAGTGGCCAAATCATTATAGAGAGTTTTTTTTGGGGTAGGCATGTGGAGTTTAGAAATGCATAAAAAATACCTCAAAGGGACATATGTCATATTTTGGTTGAGATATGAAAACTACAAATATATGGTAGCCTCACTTCTCTGGAGGAATCTTATGCTTTATGTGCCTTGGTTAAATAAATGGATTGCTTGGTCAGTTGGCACTGGTTCCAAAGTATTGGTTCGCTTAGAGCCTTTTGTTGGAAGTGGTCCTTCTTTCAGACTCTCTATAGGACTCATTAGACATTTTCATACACGTAACATCTTTTCTCTAGCACATATCAGTCATACCCTTTCTTACAATGCATCGAGTTGTCATGACTGGTTAACCCCCAACAATTTGGGATTGGAAGGAGACATGGCTACATAATGGGAGTCATATAACTCTAATGTTAATATGCAGCAGTATTTCACTCAGAAATGAAGAGGATGCAATCTCGTGGACTTGGAATAAATCTTTGAGAGTTATCACTGTTAAATATGCTTATGAAGCATTGGTAGAAAAAATGTGAAGGTGGATCCAAAATGGTGGTTTAGAGAAATTTGGAAACTACAGATTCCTATAAAAATCATTCTCTTTGTTTGGCTAAGTCTTCAAGACTGCATTCTCACAGGAGATAACTACAAGCATAGAGGAGGAATAGGACCTTCTGTGTGCTCTTTGTGCTTGAGAAGTGATGAAACTACTCCACATATGATGGTAGACTATGAAGTGTCATAGTACATTTGGAAGGAAGATTGTACTCAGTTGAAGCTCCATGATATTTGGAGTTCTCATCCCTTGATAGAAAATTTGAAATCTTTGTTCATAGTATTTCCTCGACATAGAAAGGTCCCTTTATATGTTCTTTGGGGAATTTGGAGATATAGGAATAAGATCTTGTTTGAAAACGCTGTCAGAAATGATGATGTAATCTGCATGAGGATCGTCATGGCTATCAAAGAGATGCCAAATTTAGATGAAGGGGAAAGATTTGATTTTATCATGAACCTAGTCTACTTCGGACAAAAGCCTTTAGGCTTCTTTGATGGAGCTACAACTAGTAGTTTTAGTGGTGTTGGTATAGTTTTAAAATTGAGCAGTGACCACTTCTACAAGATCCATCTTTCTATTGGAATAGGTACAAACATCAAAGCAAAGATGCTTGGTTTATGGGATCTGCTTCACTTTACTTTGAGATTACAGATTCATGAATTGATGGTGGTGGGTGATTCAAAGGTCATCCTAGGCTAATTTGATGGAAAATCCAATTTGAATGTATTATCTTTACATATTTGGAAGAGAAATATATTGGAGCTCAAGCATGCCTTTAGTTGGATTCAGTGCTTTCATGTCCAGATAATTTTCAACTCTATGGCGGATTCACTTTCAAAGTTAGCACTGGATAAACAGATTGGTTGGGTGTTCTTCGATGAAATCCTTGAACATTCAGCCATAAATTTTGGATCTTTCTACATTTTCTGATTGCCTAGAGATACACTCTTACTTTATGGTTGGAAGTTTTGGTTGGCAGTTCTTTCTGCTCTGTATTTTTGTAGTCACTTTAGTATTTGTGAACAGATTATGTTAGATGAGGATAAGACTTTTTTATATAAGTCTCGTGGAGGCAATGTTTTATGATAGGAAGTTGTTATTTTAACAGTAGTAGTTATGGCTCATGACTATAGAAGTCATATTTTGTATTATAAAGTTTCTTTTGATTCTAATGAATATCATGGAAACTCCTTTTTCCTTTGGAAAAAAAAAACATAACACATTAAAATAATAATAATACCAATTTGGTGTCTGGCTTGGCTGTGACCTTAAAAATAGATTATTATTATTATATCAGATATTTTTATATATTTTATAATATTAATATATTATAAAATATTTTAATATATTAAAAATATCTATTGGTTTGAATTTGTTCTATTTCCATTTGCTCTAGTTTCAATTAATAGATCATAAAAATAATGTAGTGGTTGTGCTAGTTGACGGTCCACATGCATGATGAGGATTAGTTGACTATGGTTGACCATGGTTGTCTATGTTTAACTATAGTTGACTATGACTGACCATAGTTGACCATGTTGAATATAATTGACCATGGTTGAGTGTAGTTAACTATGAAAGACTATAGTTGATTATGTTTGACTATACTTAGATATGGTTGACCATGATTCACCATGGTTAAGTAGTGTTGAGTATGTTGACCATGTTAAGAATGGGTGAGAATGGTTATCTATGGTTGACCATGGTTGCATTTGGTTGACTATGGTCAATTCTTGTTGACTTTGGTTGAATATGGTCAACTTATGGTTGACAAGGGTTTATTATGGTTAACATATGGATAACTATGTTTGACCATGTTTGACTATGGATGATTGTGCTTTTCTATGGTTGCCCTTTGAAAAACTATAGTTGACTATGTTGACCATGGTTGACAACATTTAACAATGGTGACCATGTTGCCCATGTTGCCTATGTTGACTATGGTTGTCTATGGTTAACCATGTTTGACTATGGTTGATCGTGGTTAACTGTGGTTGACTATGGATGACCAAGGTAGACAATGATTGACTATGGAAGATCATGTTGACCATGGTTGACTATGGTTGATTATGTATGACCATGTTGAGTATAGTTGATGATGGTTGACTATGTTTGACAATAGTTGACTATGGTTGACTACAGTTTATTATGGTTGAATTGCACCACAATGTGACATTGGTGAAGGGATATGTTCAACTCCAATGTTAAGATATGTTCGTCACATTGAGATGTCGATTCGTCTCATTGCAATGTTGGGTTTTGTTCAACACATTGCGACAATGGTTTATCTTTGAGTTATGGCCATGAAGTTGCAATGTTAGGTTATGATTGTCACATTGCAACATCGAGTTATGTTTGTCACATTGCAATGATAGGTTATGTTAATCACATTACACATCAAGATATGTTCGTCGCATTGCAATGTCGGGTTAGGTTGAATTACATTGCAATGTGACATTGGTGAAAGGATATGTTTGATTGCAATGTTGGTATGTGTTCACCACATTAAGACGTCAAGTTATGTTCGTGACATTGTGACATCAGGATATGTTCGTCACATTATGATGTTAGGATATATTCATCGGATTGTAGTATTGGGTTATGTTAACCTTGGTTGACCATGCTTGACTATGGTCAACTTTTGGTTGACAGGGTTTACTATGGTCGACATATGGATGATTATCGTCAATATGGTTGACCGAATTTGACCAAGTTAAATATGGTTGACCACATTTGATAATGTTTGACCATGGTTGAACACATTTCACCATGTAGACTATGGTTTCCCACGTTTAACCACATTTTACGATGGTTGATTGTGAATGCCTATGTTTACCCATGAAAGACTATAGTTGACTATGGTTGATCATGGTTGACAATGTTTAACCATGGTGAACATGTTGCCTATGGCTGACCATGGTAGATAAAGATAGACCATGGTCGACTATGGAAGGTCTTGTTGACCATGGGTGACTATGGTTGACCAAGCTTAACTATGTATGACCATCGTTGACTATGGTTAACCATGGCTGACTGATCCGAAATCGGATCCAGAAGCTTGACAGGGCTTGAAAAATGCTCAAAAATGAAAGTGCTTTGAATCCAACGAAACCAGTGCCATTGCATCCGTCTCGTCTTTCTGATTCCGACGGTATATTTACTTTGTCAAACGGGCTGCGTATGGAGAAGATATCGCGTTCTGTCTGAAAAGACAAACAGGGAAAAAAAGGATGACTGTACAGTCCGTACAGTCCACGTGTCATGCTGACTGTGAAGACCGTACGGTCCATACAACTGACGTGGCAATCCCATAAGGTGACATGTGGCAGCTCTAGAAGGCGACACGTGTTAGGCAGATTTGGACATACGGGCAGACAACTGGACCAATCCGGAGGTGACACGTGTCACCACTGTAAGGGTGACACGTGGCATGGATGACGTCAGTAGCTGACGTGGCAGGCTGACAGGGCAGACATAGAAGCTGACAGGTGGTAGTACGGCAGATGACATGGAAAGCACGTGGGCCAATCAACATTTGACACGTGGCATGATGTGGTTGATTGTTGAGGTGCCACGTGGCCCAGTCACGGGCTGCCACGTGGCACTCCGTGATTGGTTGTTGGTTTTATATGAAAAATTATATGGCATGGCCGGGGGGTCGAACCCGCGACCTCCCCGGTGGGCAACGGACTGGCAGGGCTGGGCTAACCGCCCGCTCGGCCGATGGTTCTTGTTAACCATGCGACATATTAATGATTTGAATTTGAATAAAGGTTTAGTCGGCGGTAAAAAGGACCGGGGCTTAGCCCCAGCCCTCGGCACCAACACATTCGATCGTTCAATATAACCACACGACGAAGGGTTTAACCAGCGCGAAGGTTGTGGATCGGGACTAGCCCCCGGATCCCAGGCGGATCCCACAGGACCGGGGCCCGACCACCAAAAAGGGCGCGCAAGTTATATACCGTTAGCCACGGTTCTATCCACCTGCCATATGACCTGGAGCCGACTGACGGGAGCCAGCAGTTGGGCGCGGTTACAACAGTTAGGCCGCGGGTCCTATGTTTGCGCCAATAGAACCAGGTGTCAGCGTAGGACAGGGGCCAGCGCTTGGCCATATTAAGCCATGTGACCCTGCCAAGGGGGTGCGCGTCGGACGAAGGGGGCTTAATGCTCGATTTTTGTTAAAAAAGTGGGTTTTTTATTGTTAATCAACCTATTTTTAATTGATTTTCTCCATTTTTGGAGATATTGGGCATTTATGGAGCCTAAATTTTGGGAGGAAGTTGGAGATGAGCAACCAACTTCAAAGATATATAAACCAGGCCTGTTTGAGGCCATAAGGGAGCATTCAGAGCATTCAGAGCAGAGTTATGCTTAAGAGAAGCCAAGCCAAAGCCATTTTGATGCAAAGAAGCTTTTGAGAAGGAGACGCTGTCGGATCATTTCTGGGAGCTCCGGACGTCCGTTTTGCGTGTCGTTTTCTTTGCAGGGTTCTTGATATCTGAAAGAACATGACCAGATCACTCTTGTAGCCATTTGGCATTGCAAAGATGTATTTTTGAGCTCTTGAACAGAAATAAAGAAGCCTCCCCACAGAGACAAAGGTCCGGAGACGTAGGCAAAGTTGTGTCGAACTCCGTTATCAATCTGCGTGTTATGGTTTGTTGTCTATTATTTCATTTCAGATTTG
>SNQJ01S0016545.1:162062-176096 GCA_010110895.2 Picea sitchensis | reverse complement strand
CATAAATTTATACATAAAACTATACAAATATATCGCTCTATATTCTAGCAATCCTATCTATTATATGGATTCATTATAACATAATATTCCAAATACTACAAAGATTTATTATAAAGCAATATTTCAAATACTATTTTATCAACCTCTTTATAACGCTATATTTCAAATACCATTTTACCAAGTTCTTACATATTCGTTACCGAACAAAATATTTCCAATATCAGTTGATAATGTGATGAGGCGGATTTTTTTCCAACATAAAATTTCTCATATATATATATAAAGTTTATTTTCCCAGAATTTACAGCTTCTTCCATGATACTAAAAAGACATACATAAACCATCCCTCTCTAACAAAAACAATGATCATACCTGAAGTGGTCTACCACAAGAAATCTCAAAAACTCATTTCCTTCACACAGGGCACAAACTAAGGAAAACCTTGTTGAGGGATAATAGATTAATTTATCCTCTTCAACCCATCCGAATAAGCATAAATAAACTGACAACAAAAAACAGAGGGAGAATTTAGCCTCAAAAAAGGTAGAGATACCTCATAATGCCTACATGCCCATCTTCCATTTGGTAGTAAGTGATTTTACCTTCCTTTTGCTAGAGAGATTTTTTTGATAGTTCATCCACCACCTGATTAAATTCTTTGTAAATATGTGTGAAGTCAAGGGCCCTGAAATCCTTAATGTGTGCCTTTATACGGTCTTTCCAATCGAACAAGTTTATAACTTTGAGGGAACATTTCTGGTTCAACCAATCTATGATAATCCTAGAGTCCCCCAACACCTGAAGATTGTGAATGTGCAGACGATTTTCCAAAGTTAAAAGTGCCCAAACCCCCAAAAGTTTAGCTCTTGTGTTCATACCTGTACCACAGTTAATCATCCACCTGAACTTCATGTGAAGGTTTACCCTGATGACTCCTCCTGCTCCACTCATCTAACCTCTTTCTTGTGCAGCCCCATCAAACCAACCTATAGGTCTTCCTTCTTGAGGCATGGGGGGGGGGAGTTATTTTTTAGATAAGGTTGGTTGGTTTATCACCTTTTTTCCCCCTAACCAACCCATAATCATGTGAAGGATCGAGGGTATGGAAGGTCAACCTTCCTAAAAAAGAACCTTGTTTCGTTCCAAGAAGATATGCCAACAAATGATAGAGGGCATCAAGTGCCAAGTTGGGTATCTCCAACACCAATCTTTAAAACACGACTGCTAACAAGAACCTAATTAATTTGAAATTAAATTTGAAATTGTTGCAAGCTCTCTCCAAACCTGTTGGACAAATATGCAATGTATCATTAGATGAAGAGTAGTTTCATAATCTTGTCGGCACATGATACAAATGCTACGTCCCGACCTCCCTCTTTTTTGTAATTTTTCCCAAGTCAAGATTTTGGTTTCCAGCATAAGCCATGTGAAAATTTTAAGTTTTGGATCTAAGTCCCACTTCCACAGTGTACTATGCCACCACACCGCACTACGATCCCACAACTTTGAGGCTAAGGCTTCATAGGCATTGTTTTTTGTGATATCACCCAAGTTGTTTCCCCCAGTCCAAACTAGCTCATCCAGAGTGTCTGTCAGATTAATGCTAGAAATATTTAGTGCTATGTTGTATCGAACCCATTCTGCGGCCTCCTCTCTCACTAAACCCAACTCCAAGTCTGATAACCAATGTGCCAAAATAGCCCCATGTATGCCCGAACCTTTTATCTGATAAAGGAAGTGAAATCCCTTCTATTTGAGCGTAACGATTAGACCGGAGGATAAATATGAATCCTTCCCCATGCCTAGGATCGTATCTTCACCCAATATGATAGATGTGCCTGAACCTGTATTCCAAGAAATCCAGTGAGTGACAATGGGAAGTGACTTTAAAAGGCTTCTGCAAGTGTTTGAGGCTCTGCGTAATTTTACTATGGAGAGTCTGATCCAAGCCACCACCAAGAAGGAGGTCATATACTTGTCCTTTAGCACACTTTGTGCCAAAGGCCATCCTTCATCAAGCACCACCAAAGAGTATTAGCTGCCAGGGCTCTACTAAAAATAAACATATTTTTTAAACCCCAACCACCATGATATTTTAGTTTAGCAAGATCTTCCCACTTGCAGAGGTGAACCCATTATGTAGCCCCACTACCCGACCACGGGAAGCTAAAAATCAGTCTTCTAATCATGTTGAGGACCGAGATGGGAATACCTTCTACCGTCAACAAAACACGGGTAAGATTTCTAATACCACTTTGACCATTATGAACCACCCTCCTAAAGTCAACTAGTGATGGCACCAGTTCCCAATCCTTCTTTCAAATTTGTTTATGATCCATATCCAGTCCTCAATATTGTAATTTGTCGGTTTAAGAAAGAAACCCAGGTACTGAAAGTCTTCTTTCATATCCACAAATTTATAAGGGAAAATTGCCTGCAAGCTGATCAATTCAGGATCCAAGAGCCCAAAGAAGTGGAAAGACGTCTTAAGAGTATTTATGATTAAACTCGATGCTCTGCAAAAGACATAAAGGATTGATTAAACTCGTGCTCTAGTCATGATTAAAACATCATCCACAAACAGGTTGAGCAGCTTGATGAGTCTTGAGATTTTTACCCTGGAAATTTTATCCTCGAGAAAAGCCTTCTTGATCAGTATACTAAGACCTTCCATGACCAAAATAAACAATAGAGGAGATAAAGGACAACCTTGTCTTAGCCCTTGCCCACTCTGGAAGAAAGAAGTATGCATGTCATTTACCAAAATCGTAAAGGAAGCAATGTTTACACAGCTCATTATCTAATTAGTTAACATGAGACCAAATCTAGTCTGGAGAATAATCATCTTGAGAAAGTCCCAGTTTACACAGTCATACTCCTTCTGAAGATCCAGATTTAAAATAAGCTCTTTCATTTTCTTCGAATTGATGCTATGAAGGAATTCCTATGTCGTTCCAACCGCATCTAGAAATTGTCTTCCCTTTAGGAACGCCATTTGTTCCATTGATAAGGACATGGACATGAACGGTTTTATTGTGAGTGTTATAATCTTTGCAATGATTTTATAGGCCATATTGCATAGTGCAATGGGCCTAAAATCCCCAAATCTAGAGGGCTTATTCACCTTAGGGATAAGAACTATGAAGGTTGAATTTAAGGATCTTGCCATCATACTAGATCTTCTTGAATCCTCCAACGCTGCCAGGATGTCAGGCCCAATCAACTCAAATAAACAAGGAAAAAATTATACCATCCACCCATCACGACTGAGACTTTTGTCCTTGGCAAATCTCTTTAGGAAAGATGAAATTTCTTCCAAAGTACAGGGTTTTTCAAATCTAGGACATCTTGTTCAGAGATAAAACGAGGGAAATGTTGAGCTATGCTTACCTGCTTAATGACAAAAAATTTCCCCATGTCTGCATAGAATTCCTTAAAGTGTCTCATTGCTTCTTTCTCAATCTCAGTCTTACCAATGTGGCGATTTCCATTTTCATCTAATATCTCCCACAATGATTTGTCGTTTTTCCTATGGTTGGAAAAATGGTGAAAGAACTTTGTGTTCTAGTCTCCTTGATGTAGCCATATAGCTCTGCTCTTTTGTCTTCAAGTTTCTTCATCGACTGACAGGATATTTTGTCATTTCTCTTCTAACACTTTTAAATGGAGATCAATGGTCGTTGATGCATTCCCCATTGCTATTAATGTATAGAGCTTCTCTAAATCTTTCTCAACAGAAACTAACTCATGGAGTTTCAGTCTCTTTTGACATTTTTCCCAACTGATCAATTTGTGCCTTATCGCTTTCAGTTTCCATACCAGTGTTTTCATGGCTGAAAGTTCACCATCAAACTCTATGGATCTGCAAACCTCTTGAACAAACTCGTTGAAGCCCTATTCTCCCAGCCAGATGGGGTTCAATTTGAATGGATATGATAGTTTTTGTTGTCCATCATTGAATTGTAGAACCACCAGAGCATGATCTGAAATGTAAGGGTAGGCCACCCAGGATCTATGCCTCCCTACCGATGCGACGAGGTCCTCTGACATATACACTCTGTCCAATATTTTGGCAATACTCTCTACCCCACCTCTACCATTCTGTTAGGTAGGCACACAAACAGTGGGTATAATGTCAACTAGACAAAGATTCTAAAAAGTTCCAGTGAAGTATTCCGCTAGAGGGCCCATACGAGATTTTGAACCCCACACTTCACTAGCAAAAAATGTGAAATTTAGATCACCTGCTAGGATAAGATTTTTAGTTTCTAGAATACCACTACTAACCACAGAGTCCCAAAAAGATTTCTTATCGATGCGGTGTCCATAACAGTTTATTAGAGTAACCGGACGACCATCCTCGGGAAAAGTACATGTCAGGAGAATACCCACATAGGATACAAAAGGAGAATACCCACATAGGATACAAAAGGAGAATACCCACAAGAGAAGTGTTTGAAACAAGATTTAAACTACCAAGTTCTGCAACTGATAAGGTGGAGAAAAAGGAGGGACATAATTTTGAGCTTATAGTCTTCATAGTCGGACACTAAAGAACTCCAAACTTCCTCCTCATTCGAGGTGACTTTCCTGCTCCCGAGAGAATCCACAACAAGGGACTCACAATGGGTTGACTTCCAAAGCATAGACGATTCAAATTCCTCATCTGTGACCGAACCTTGACAGTCTCTACGTAAGTGCCCCGTCTGTCGACAAAAGGTGCATCTGAAAGGTATACCCATATAATCTAGTTTTTTCTCATAAACCTTCCCTCACCACTCAATATCTAGAGCCTCCTGAAGTCCATTGTGGACATCCATTTCAACTAGGATTTTTCCCAATCTCCTATTTGCTCCCTTTAGGACTACATCGTCCACTGAAATGAAATAGCTCAGCTCATTCCCTATGGTTTTGAGCGCTCCTATATTCCAGAGTTGTAGCGACAAGCCTAGAAGGAGAACCTAGATATGCATGAACTAAAAGTATTATGTCACAGGATCAAAGCCTACCCTCCAACATTTCAGCATAAGGCTACCACCATTTGTGAACCAAGTAGTCTGAAGAATTTTAATTAAGTCCTCTGGGGATTTGAAAATGAATCATACCTAGCCCTTGGTTAGAAAAACTGTCTCTGGGGTATAATCCAACATCAGAGACCGAGAGGAAGACACCCAGGCCGAGATTTCCTGCCTGCTCAAGGACCTATAGGTAAACCTTCCTACCAAAGAACACAACGGCAATTTACAAGTCTCCTCCAACCCAATATCCCCTCCCAAGACCACTTTTTGCTTTCCCTTTTTCGGCTTCTAGGGTTTTTTCTCTTTCCAAACCCCACCGTTCAACCTGGAGTGCACTCTATGACTGTCAAGGGTAACACTTCCTCCTTGTTGAGCCTGTTTGTCTAGAAAGGGAGGAGAGTTTCTACCTGTACAGTTCAATGTTGGGCTGCAAGATGGGTGGTAAACTACTTTGGACTGAGGGCCTTGCGGTGCACATCTCTCTGCCCTAGGTGCCACCTTTGTTGCATGTTGTATTCTGACGTCAGTTCCCAAAACAAACACCTCACATGTTAGCTTGTCCCTACCTCCTCCGTTAACCAATCTAAGCTCATCGTCCAAGACAAAAAGGCATGCATTCCTCCAAAGCTCCTCGTCCTTCTCGCCCATAAGCGTGTTTACCGCAACCTCCATTAAATCCCCATGTGAGGTGGATTTTTATTTGAAGATGTGTGATGTTTGAATATTTATAATTTCAAACATGTGTAATAAATCATGTTTGATCCCTCGGATGGGGTGCCACGCAGACCTCTCGAGACACATGGCGAGGAGCCAGGACTGGCCTTAAATGAGGCTGACTGACTCCCATCCCCTCAACATTTAGGATGGGAGCGGACTCCAGCTATCGCTCTCCTGGAACAAGACTTGCCCCTCGTCCGAGTAGTCTAGACATGATGCTCATCGACACAGAAGAATTAATGACGTTGAACATCCCGTCGGCCCTCCTGCTCTTAGCGCGCCCGCACCATGTTAATCTCCACCTCATTTTCGCTTTGCACCAGAGTTGTAGCTGGAAGCCTCGAAGCAGACATCTTCCTGCCTTTAGCAACCCTCCCGCCTGCATCCCTAGCTTAATGCCTCACGAGCGAGGAAAGCCTCGTCGAGGAGAAGTCTGGCACTCCTACTTCGCTCGGCAAAAACACATGCTAAAAATGGAACGGGCTCTTTCCATTGCCCAAACCTAGCTTCAACGTAGAAGAATTGGATGTAATGCGGCTCTGGTTGCAGCAGTAATCATGGAGCCTCCAGTTGCATCATTCATTGTGGAGCCTCCAGTTGCAGCAACCATCGAGGAGCACCCCATTGCATACGTCGTAGAGGAAATCCCGGAGGAGCCTATTCAAGAGACTTCAGAACTTCTTCTTTTCATGATGTCGTATAATTGGGATCCACCCAATGATTTTAGAGTGGAAGCCTCCCTGTCTGGCCCTGAGGATTATCATGGTGATAGAACGGTGATGACAAGGGATGAAGTCTTCACCTGTTATGTGGAAGAGGAGACCCCAACAGACTTGGACCCTCAGGATGTAGAACTGAAGCTGACTGGGAAGGAAAAATCAAGCGAGCCAGTGGAAGCAGAGCCAAGCAAGCATAGTGGAAAGGCCAAGGAGGATGGCACAATCTTCATGCCACCTCCCATCTCTTGCATGCAAACTCAATGGACTAACCTACCAACTCTACTCCATCCGGACCTGCTCAATCTGGTTTTTGACTTAAGGAGCCAGATGGCGGACCACGCCTACCGTGGCACTCTCATGTGTTAGCATGTGGACATGCTCTTCGACGCCTATTCCAATGCGCCACCAGGACAAAGATGCCCCACCTGCCTACAACACACGCAAAGATGTCATTCCATCCAAAGCACACGCACCGGATGCAGACACCATCTCAGACGCCACCGAGTATTAGCCATGGTCCTGTTCAAAGCTTACAGTCTCTCTTTCATAGTTTTTTGTATGATTTTAGTTACATCCCGTCAGACATTATGTACAGTTAAGACAATGACACACCATCAATCCTGGTTTCCTTCGGGTAGGATTGATGGCAAACAAGGGTTCACTCTATTTCAATTTCCAATTCATCAGCAGAACGAAGGGCAACTTATAAACAATTGTACTTTTTGATACTTAATATAGAAGGAACTACCCACTTTTTTACTTAAAATAAATAAAAATAAAACATGTTTGATAATATGAAGTGGATTTGTGTTAGAAGTTTTTGAATTTAAATCAAATTGTTTTAAAATTATAAAAATTATAACATAATTATATTTTAAATTTTATTAAAATAAATTTAACAAATATAAGAAACAAAAAAAATCTATTCACAAATTGAAGAAGAACGTAAGGTCATATTCAAAATTATGAAGAACTAAACCAAGGTTTTTCAATATAAAGGAACTCGAATAATGAAAGAATCTTTCAACCTTTTTTATACGGGAAATTAAAAAAATTAATTTATTATAAAGCATTTTAAAATTAATATAATAACTAAATTAACTACATAATAATTATTGTTAATTTAATATCAAAGTTTTAAAATATAAAAAAATAATAAGTTAATCATTTTTTTCTATATTAACTTCTCTTTATTAATATTAATAATTTCATCGATTCAAAAAATTGTTTTGGATAATAATTCTAGATTAATAACAAATGCACGCGCATGCAACAACAATCCCAACTACATGAACTATATGAAAAGACTTACAGTGCCATTAATTGTCCGATTTGTTATATGTTATCTCGATGGTCTATATGAAAAGCGCTACTTGGATTCTTTTGCTTGATATTCTATCCTCTTGCATCTTCTTTTTGTTATAACCTGAAAAACCAACTAAATAGTATTAATTAAGACGTTTCTACAACAAACTTAGGAGAGCATGATAATTAACCTTCCATTTGTTATAACCTGAAAAACCAAAACCAAGTACATAGTATTAAGTAAAACATTTCTACAACAAAGTTAGGATAGCAGGATGATTAACCTGGAAGGATCATAAGTTTACCTCTATCAAGTTTCCAATGTTAATAAACATAGCATAAGGAGTTGGTTGCACAACTATCAACTAGTCATCCTTGTGGACATTTAATCATACCACTTCATCTTCCTGTAGTAAGAGTCTAATGCCAGTCATGTCTGCATGTGGGCTTGGGCCAAAAACACGATCTAGTCTGGGGCACTGAGGATAGTAATTCATTCTCATTTTTTGGTACATCTTTCCAAATTTCTTCTCAAAGAAATCAACCTTCAAATTGTAATCTCTCTGCAATTAAACTCAACTACTTCTTAGCAATTCTTTTAATTTCTCTATCGTATGCATCCACGATCCCCTTACCAAACACACATTACCTTCAATATAATAGCATGTCTGGGTTGTACCAAAATAAATTGCTAAAGAAATTTGCCCACAACCCAATGGAATTTTTCAAGGCTATATGTCTAAATAGGTGGCTCTGCAATCTAAATCTTTAAAACCTGCAAGTGCTCCACTAAATCTTTAAAACCTGCAAGCCCTCCACAATGAGAATGCACTCTATGGTCCCAGTGTGTCCTAACACTTTGTTATCTGTCTATGAACTGTGCTAATGCCCACTATAATGAATGGATCAATAGGTGGAACGAATCAATTGCTCTCTCTGAAGTTTTCTTTTTTATGATGAAACCCCATGTTAATGTTAATGGTTGAAAATAGAAGGCCATTTTCTACCCATAATTCATCATTCTCTCAAGGAGATAAAAAAACCCCTTACAAGGCACACACAGTAAAAGAAATGTGGCATGCATAGTAAAAAGGCACGCACACTGTTGAGTGGAGTCGTGGGTAGAGGAAGGGAATATGTCATTAGATGACTTTGCATACCACAACCTAAAGGCCATCCCTCCTCACGCTCGACACTTGTCATTCCACCACTGAAATGGGAGCCCCACTTACTCCACTACTATATTAATCACATCAAATGGAATCCTTGTTAATCACTTAAAATTGGCAATCAACTAGTGAGCACGGTAATTTTCTAAATATATTAAGTAAATGTGAAAATACAAACACAAACATATCCATTTACAAATGTGAGGAAGTTAATGGTTGAAATCACAACCCCTTCATTTATTGTGAGGACTAAAAATATTTAATCCATATTTAATATTGTCCATAAAATATATCAAAGATGAAAAACTTATTTAATGTGCCCATTCCCAATATATATACACCTATAAAGGTAATTAATTTATATTTTTAAAGAGGAAAAATAGTTGAAGGATGCAAATTTTGATTCTCAATTTCAACAAAAACGCCATTGTAAGTTAAAATATCCAACCTAAATGTGCATGATAAATCTAGGTTTAAATTACATGATAAAGATGAACAAGTGAATCATAACTACACCAAATATTATATATATATATATATATATATATATATATATATATATATATATATATATATATATATATATTCTTCAACGAAAAAAGCAGAATCCCATTCTATTAGAATCAAGTGTTCTTTCTATATACAAAAAATGTTATAAACAGATCCACTGTTATTCTATTAGAATCAAGTGTTCTTTCTATATACAAAAAATGTTATAATAGATCTATAGATCTATAGTGTTCCCATGAGGCTAGGAAGTTTCACTAAGCTGTCTACTTTTGCATACATCATTAACTGTATCATTTCACAAAAGCTTAACTATCGATGTTTTTTTCCAAAAAAGTAATGTAATCTTCTTCTAGCTATCTAGTTACATAGTAATTTAACATTTAGAATATCTTAATACTATATGTATTTACAGTAGTTCCATTGTGGATTTATTCATAATGAAACCAACCCAAGGTGTTGTCCATAGCTTTTTTGGATAGATGGTCCACCACTGTATTGAACTCTCCATGGATATGCATAAATTTTATATCTTCAAATCCCTCCTTCAACCTTTTTATCTGTTCTTTCCAGTTGTGTAGATAGAGCAGGTTTAGTTTTGTGTTTTCATTTATCCAGTGTATAGTGACTTTGGAGTCTCCAACCACCATTATTCTGCAAATGGATAATCTATGTGCAAGGAAAAGAAGTCCCCAGAGGCCCAAGATTTATGCCTTCATATTGTTACCTTTTCCACCTACAAAATGTTCTTTAAAGCTATGTTTAGAATTAAGTTTGATGAATATTCCAGCTCCACAGTGATCATTAACAACAACACCATCAAAGAAACCAATAGGTTTATCATCAAAATAGATTGGACTGAGAATATACTCCACTTTGTTTACTTCTTCTATTCCTTTGTGTTCTTGGATATCAAGTAGAATCTTTGTAATGAATCGAAGGTCTTCTCTATGCCAATTCTCAAAAATGATTTTGTTCCTGTATTTCAAAATTCTCCAGTAGACTAAAAAATGAATGAATCTCATCTTTGGATAGTTTGTAAACCACTGTAGTAAATTACCTTCCAGAGTAGTATGATTCCAGGCATATGTAATCCTTAGAGAATTTAAGATTTATTTCTAGATGAGTTGTGTGTATTCACAATGTATGAGAAGGTGTTCAGTCATCTCATCATCTTTGAGGCATAGACTGCAAGCAACAGGACCAATACCTCCCCTTTTTTTGTAGTTTGCACCAGTGAGTATTCGATCCTTTAAGCATAACCAAATGAAGCATGTAATCTTGCTATGTACATTAAATCTCCAAATAGCTCCATACCACCAACAGGGAACTTCAGTCAAAGTATTGCTAGCGATGCATTGATATGCTAAATTTGCAGTGACTGATCCAGAAAATTTGTTCCAAGACCATACAAGTTTGTACTTTGTATTTTGGAGAGAAATATCATTGCTTTGTAAAAGTGTTATAAAGTTGTTCCATTCTTCTGACAGCGGTCCTATTAATCCAATATAACTGGCACTTTTCCTAATAGTAGGTGAGTCGGGAGTAAAAGGAAAGGTTGTTTGTGCAAAGGAAAAAATGCAATGAGTATTAAGGGAGGAAATTAAGGACCTGAAAGTTTGTAGTAAGTAGAATCACCAACAAAATGATCCTTACCTAAAACAACTTGGTTTCCACTCCCGATTTTCCAAGCTAACCATTGTTTAATAAGAGGAAGAGAGCATATAAAATGTTTCCAAATTGTAGAGCCCTTAGTAGACTTTTGTATGCCTCTACGGATCCAGGAAGTCAGGTTGACTCCTTTCATGTATTTTTAAGTATTTGACTCCAAATATTGTTCCCAAATAACCCTCTCCAACAATATTTTGCATCTAGTGACTTTGCAATCCAGAAAATGTCCCTGATACCCCATCCTCCAAATTCTTTAGGGATGGAAATTTTTTGCCATTTGGTTAAGTGAAACCCTTGTTTTGTATGCTCTTTTCCATATAAAATTAGCCATAAGGTGTTGGATTTTGTTCAATATAGAGGTGGGGACCTTTGCTAAGCTTAGCTAGTAGACAAGAATGCTTTGGAGTATTGCTTTAACAAGAACCAGTCTTCCTCCTAGTGAGAGCCACCAAAAATTCCAGTTTCTTATCCTCTTTGATATCTTCTCGAGCAGCCATTTCCAATCCTCAACCCTATATCCATTTGGTTTTAAAGAAAAACCTAATTAATTCATACCTTCTTCAAGATTTATGAACTTAATGTTGAAGTCTGCGAATATATTTTGTTTAGTGCTGGAATCAATATTCTAACAAAGAAAAACTGACTTATTACAGTTTACCTCCATGCCGTAAACTGCACAGAAAAGAGTTAGTATGGATTTGAAATTATGTCAGTCTTTATAATTATCGGTACCAAGGATTAAAACGTCATCTACAAAAAGTATATGTGAAATATAGATTGAGATGGCTACTTTAAGTCCATGAAAAGTTCCTTCATCTACAACGTTTTTCATCAATCTGCTAAGACATTCTACCACCAAAAGGAATAACAATGGAGAAAGGGGACAACCCTGTCGTAAGCCTCAGTAACTTTTGAAAAAATCTGTGGGGGAGCCATTTATTAAAACTGTCGTGTTGACTATAGTAACACAAGCCATGATCCATTGTGTGATCTCCCAAGTAAAACCAATCAGTGCTAGCAATAATTTGAGGAACTGCCAGCTTACCTTGTCGTAAGATTTTTCAAATCCAATTTGAGAATAATGGCGCATAGGTTCTTTGTCTTCACAAAATGTAGGTACTCTTAAGCTATGCCTGTGGCATCAAATATTAATTGGTCTTGTAGGAAGCCGAACTGTTCATGGGAGATACATTCTACAAGATTCGATTTAATCCTTGTAGCAATTAATTTTTAGATTACTTTGTAAACAAAATTACAAAGTGTTATTGGCTTGAACTCATTAAAGTTCCCAGTTTTACTCACTTTAGGGATCAGTGCATAAAAGGTGGCATTTAGTGAGACAAGAATAAAACCTGTGATTCTGGATTCTTCAATTGCTTTGTGTAGATCATCACCCAATATTTCAAAAAAATATTGGAAAATTTCTTGAGTCCAACCATCAGGGCTTGGGATTTTGTCTTTCGGCATTTTGAAAATTGTGTCTCTTACCTCATCAATCGAAACAAATTTTCCTATCTCCACACGATCTGTATCATTGAAGAACTTTGGTAAGTGAGATAATACCTCAAGTTGGCTACAGAGGTCTTCGGATGCAATGGGACTGAATTGATTCTTAAAATGTTTATAAGCTAGTTGTTTTAAATCTGGTTAAGATGAATGTAAATTCTTAGATTCATCTTCAATATTCCAAATCATGTTCTACAATCTCCTCATAGTGGAGAATTTATGAAAAACATTTGGTGTTTTTATCACCGCTGCAGAGCCATATAGCTCGATTTTTGAGTCACCAAGAATTTTCTTACACTGCTAGAATATTTTCCTTATCATGTTTCAGAACTTTAAGGAGTTCTAAATCTGCTTTCTCAAAGACTTGTGAAGGATTTTTTTCAAATAAAGCAACCAATCTAGATTCAATATGGAGGAGATCAGAATGAAGTTGTGCTTTCTTGTCCCTCTGCCAATTGATCACTTCTAACTTTAATTGTTTTAACTTGGAGCAAAGTAGTAGAGTTTTGGAGTAATCCGACCAATGCCTCATTGAGTTCCAAGTTCGGTTTATGAGTGATACAAAATCATCGTATTTCAACCATGTGGAGTTGAATTTGAAAGGTGGCGCGAAAACATGAGAGGAAGTATCCAATTGAAAACAAATAGGGTTATGATCAGAAATGGTTGAGTTTATTACCCAGGATCTGATCATACAACTGTTGTTGAAAAAAGTGTTATCCAAAAGGAATCTATCGAGTCTCTTCACTATGCTGTCGGTCCCAGCTCTACCATTTCTCCATGTAGGAGAAACTTTGATAGGTTGGGCATCCACAAGACCAGAGGTATATAAGATATTTACGAAGAAGTCGGATAGTGGGTCTAGTCTGGACGATGGACCCCAAATTTCTTTTGGAAAAATAGTAAAGTTAATATCTCCACCAATAATCAGTCATGGTTCGTGCAGGAGACCAGAATTTAGTATAGGCAACCAGAATAGTTCTATGTCCTTATAAGGTGTGTAGCAATTGAGAATTTTAACTTTAAAGGTCAAAACTTTAGTCCTGCCTTCCAGTAGGATACCTGCAAGGGTATCAAAAGCAGTCAGCGCAGCAATAACGAGATTCTAGCCACTGAGAAAACCACCGGAGCGGTCAGTTGGATCCACGACCACATTATTCCAGGATGGAGCACATTGAAGGAAGAGTATGATCGCCTTGTCGCAGTTGACAGGTGTCTCTTAGAGAAAAACAATATCAGGCTTGGTGTGAGAAAGAAGGGATTTTAGGGAGGCAAATTTAAGGGTTCCCCCAAACCCACGTAGGATTAGTGAGAGAATAATCATGAGGGAAACTATAGGGACGACATGTTTTCTCTAAGGGTGGGGTAAGGGGTAAGTCTGTGTTAGGTATATGTTATATTCTTTGCATGTGTGTGTGTGGA